>JAPMOR010043471.1:199871-231928 GCA_026543865.1 Argiope aurantia
ATTTATCGTATCTACATCTACACTAATACAGTCAAACATTTTTGTTCGTTATTATTTATTTATCTATTTTTGTTCGGAGGATTAGAACAGAATAATGATTTTTTATTTCATAATTTACTTATTAAATTGATAGAAATCTCAGATGGACCACATTATAAAACACTTTTTTCAAAATCAATTACGTTGATATACACATCTTTTTTGGGGAAGAAATATGCTTTGAACTTTATGAATTCGTTATAACGCATTATAACCGCTAATACCATAAGAAAAAAAAAAAAAAAAGAAAGATTTGACAATACGAATTCTCTTTGACCTTCCTATCAACTTATTAAGTAAATTACGGGAAAATATTTCACTATTCTATTCTAACTCTAAGAAAAAAATCATAATAATGGACAAAAACTCAATAAAAAATTAAGCAACGCTGATAAGAAAGTTGAGGAAATTAGTCCTACACGTGAGAGGCGGACTCTTATCCATTAGATGATTTCTGCCTCTAATGCAGAAAGGAGGAGGCCTTACAAACGAGGCAATTGTGAAAAGGGGGCAAATGTTGAAATTTTCACAAAAAGGGAGCGCGTTTCGAGAGGTTAATAGCGGGATTATTACACGAAAAAAACCACCTAAATGGAGCGGGTGCGGCCCATGTGTGAGTAATGGCACTAAAAAACCATCCCACATAACATTCAGGCCCTTTTTTTTAAAAGATTAGAACGTGTAAATGGAAAGGAAAATGAAAATAATAATAACAAGTACACCTCGCTTTATCCGAAATACAGAGAGGGAGGGAGGGAGGGAAGGACATCGGAGCACTTAGTAAATTTCTTTTTGGTCGTTTATGGTGCTGACACACAATATTTTTGTCGAATGGGCCAACATGATATATGGCTTCGTGATTCCCCCCCTCCCCACAAGTATAAGTTTGTAGTAAAAATAATATTGCTCAGGTAGCTTCACAAAAAAATGTGAATTAGGTGATATAGTCATTTATCGAAAAAAAAAAAAATATGCAATGACTTTTTTATGAATTGCGAATGCAGTTTCGTTATAACGAGTTATATTTGATAATGTCATTAAAAAATACATGATAAAATAGAATTTCTGAAACCTTCAAAAAACATATTCCATAAAATTTAACACTGCTTTTCTTTTCTTTTTAACAACGAATATCTAATAGAGATGGTTGAAATTAGACTTATTATGTTAGAAATTTCGAAAACAATGATATTACTAAAATAAGCAGAGGTTTTTTTTTTAATTCATTGGTAATGGTGTCGATAAAAATCTTAGCTTTCCAATTATTTATCATTACAAAAATTAGTCTATCATAAATTAAAATCTATCATACCGTTGACAAGATATTTCTTGTGTTCTTTTCTATTATAAGGTTATCAATAGATTGATATTCTGAGTTCTATAAATCTCGCCGTGCCTGTAAAATCTTTACGGAACTAGAGTATTTTTCCAAATGTTTATCCTAAAAGTAACTATATTAAAAGGTTATCCTTGTATTAATTTTATAAGACTTTTAACAGTATTTTTGGGGAACTAGACATTCATCATATGACTCCAAATGTTTGTAAAGGGACTTGTTCTCAACTTTTGTTTACTTGATCTTATTTCTTTTTTAGTGACTTTAAAAATAACGTGTAATCAAGAATGCATTATAACTATACATATTATAATATTTATGTGTACTCGTATATTTCTATTGTGTTTACGCGTGTTTTCTTGTCTCTTGCCAGTTGTTTACATTTTTTACATATGATTTAGAACTTTGTAATTCTTTATTCTTTGCTGTTCCTTTTTTGTGTATGTGTGTTCTAATGTGCTTTGTGGCTAATGTTTTTTGTGCATTTTTGATTAATGCATTCTGTAAATAGTCTGTGGTTATTTCAAATAATTAAATAAATAACTCAGATTCATGAAGAGCAATGGTAGTCGGTAAACTGATAAACACTGATTTTCAAAATTTTGTTTTAATCACTACCAATTTATTTTAAGACAATTTATTACTTATAACTTTTTAAATTATTTTAAAATTTTTGATTTTTCGAATTCGATTTTACCAATGTTTTCCTCACAAAATATAACAGACTCTCGAACAACGCAGAGGGCACGTTCCACGAAATAGAAAATCAGAATTTATTTCACTTCAAAATCAGAAGAATAAAGAGTAATTGACACAGAATAATGGTGACAGTAAACTAATCAAAGTTTATTTTCAAAATTTTGTTTTAATCACTACCATTTTGCTTTAAGATAATTTATTACTTATTAATTAAATAAATTAGATCATTTATTAACTAAATATTATTATTAATAAATTGTAAAATTCTTGATTTTCAAAATCGATTTTACCAAAGTTTTTATCAAAAAATATAACAGAATCGCGTACAATGTAAGAGGTACGTTTTCCATGAAATGGGAAATCTGAATCGATTTCACTTTCAAAATCAAACCATCGAGTAATAAATAAACAAAAGGTAAAAGCATATTGGAGGGGAGGGGGACGAAGTGTGAAAGCTATGCAAAATCTTGACATGAAGGAGCAAGATTCAGGTGAAAACATCTGCCAATCACTGCGAGAACCTGCAGACGAAAGAAAAAACCAAGTGAACTAAATCTTCACCCTGACCCTTTCACACTTGCCTCGCGACAGCGGGTTTAAACACCTGCTACGTGTAATCACCTGCTTCTCGCTCATTTACTGTAATAAATGAGCTTTGCCTCCAAATTAGATACTGCCGAATGGAGCAAACAAAAATAATGGCCCAGGATCAACTGGGAAGCATTAGCGATGCCCCTTGTGTGGCTCATCAAACCACTCATTAGAGTCGATCGAATGAACAGCGCTATAAAGCAAAATTAGCGACGGAGCTCCCATTTAAATAAACTATTCATTCTGTAAAAAGTTCGGCGATAATCTTCTAGATGTTGACTGATAAAATTATAAATGAAAATTTCATAAATCATGTAAAACCAAAGTTAAGTGTATAGATAGCGCTTAATTAAATTTAGGATACTTTATACATAAAATGTAGCAGAATTTATAATAAGTAAAATGTATAAGAATATATACAAAGTAACAATTAGATCGTCGAGGCAAATGTTTAAAATTCTGAACTATTAATCAAAGAGTCACATTTTATTAGGGTATAAATCATTATTTATTTATAAGTCTAAAATTTTAGCGTCCTTTACAGTGAAAGAGTGTGTACTTAGATACACAGTATTCGTAGCAAAAATAAAGTTTAGAATTAATGATTATGATCAAAAATGTTTTTTTTGCTAGTTTATTTTTCAAGCTATTTAGGGAAGGAATAAAACTAAAAAATGATTAAATATAATTGAAGGAACAAATGCTTCGATTTCATATTTTATTTTAATCTCATTTATTTGGCAGACTCATTTTTAAAATAATTTTTTTTAAACATGGACATTTACAAAAAAACTTATTTTTGAGCTCCATTATTATAAAGATTATGAAAACGGCAAAAACATAAAAAATATTTATATCTAAAGAAAGAGAGAGAGCAAAAACTAGACACGAATTTTGTAAACAGATTTTAATGTAGTTTCTAAAGTAATTACATTTCTTAAAAAATTAAAAATAAAAATAACAAATTGTATTTATCCGCTTTATTTTATATAATCAGAAGGAATGATTATAAAAATTCATTTAATGAAACTATAACATTATTTAAATGCTTAAGGCATGTCATAATACTTCGAATTCGGAGTTCCATTTCATTAATAAAATATTCTTTTTCATAGAAATCCAAGTTTCTGGATTTCAGTAATCTAAAATTTAATAAATTATTCACAAATAGAAAATAACAATCTTAATTAATAAAAAAGTGTCATAGAAAAACGCATCAATGTTCATTAAAATTTATTTAACTTTTCAGACCAACTTTATCGAGGAATTTTTTTAAAAGACAACTTATAGACAAAGTTATATATATATTATAGATACATACTTCAAGCTATAAAAATTTAACAGAAATATATCACTCCTTCACAGGCAAATGCTAATTTATTCAACTAAGGTTTACTTAATTTTTTAAAAATGTTTAACGCAATGTTTCTTATTTCACGTGCTTGTTTATAAATATTTAGTGCGGCTAAAATGCAGGATTTCCTTTGGTTTCGATGTTTTAAATACGAAAGTTTTTTTTTAAAATTTATTCAATAAAGAAATTAGAAATCTTTACTTTCTTAACTACACAAATAGCAAATGCACTTTTTCATCCCCCCCCCCTGTTTTTTTTCTTCTTAAGAATTGCAATAAATTTTTCTACATCTTTGTCTTAAACGAAACTGAAAACGATTTAAATATATGCTCAAAATCCGTCGATTCGAGTATATATTCTCCAACCTCTTGATTGAATCGAATGGTCGAACCTCTTTGTCCTCTTTCCTGGACAGCATGCCGGCAGGTGGTCTCACTCGAGGCTAAAACGAAGCGACGATCTGCTTGGTTTAAGTGCAGAATGAGTTAAGAGAGATTTAAAAAGCAGCGCAAATCCGAATTCACCTGGGCCCTTCATTTGACACTTGTCGCACCAAACACCTGCTTGTTTTGCAGATGTTGAATGAGTGTGTGTACGGGGGGAGACACTCATTATCCATTCCATATTTAAATGACCATCTCCTTATCGATAAGGATGAAAAGAGAACATATCTAGTGAGACTGCCTACTTAATAATTGACTTGTTTGTATCGTTTCCCAGAAAGTAAGACGAGTAAAAAAGCATAATGCTTAACCTCGTTTCGCAAGAACGTGCTAGACAGCGAAACAGACACTGTGCGTATTGGAATATGGAGATTTCTTTCTTAAAGATGGTTCTCATTAACGCTAAATAGGTTTTATTTTTAACCTTAAACGTTGTTTCCTGTAGCAGTTTTCACAATTATTAATTAATTGCTTCACGAAATTAAAATTTTCTGGTGAAAATATTAACTACAAAATATATATAGCAAAATGGAATCGATTCACATAACGTTAGTGGTAGCTTTCAGACTAGGCAGCTTCCTAAAGCCATTGTGTTTAAGAAGGGCTATAGGCAGATCAATTAAAAACTGTTTCTAGCTTGCTACCACATATATAAATTTATAAAAAATATATAATTCCTTTGAATTATAAATAAAGAACTATTAAATGAATGCTGCCATTGAATTATTTAAAGTTTGTTTAATAAATTAAAGTATGGGTAAATACTTTTTAAAAAATAAATTAGAATATTAATTTTCGTTTGTTTAAATTTCTCTATAGGTCCTATAAAACAATCCATTTTTGTGGTTATATATGTTTGAAATATGTTATTTATTATTTAACTTATTATTATTTCATAATAATAAATGCTTCTATTGCAAGAAAATCATTAACTAATAATTATGTTTAACATATAAAAAAATTTATTACTTTACTTTTAAATAATTTTAAAATAAATAAGTGAAAACCTATATTATTAACTTATATTATCCTATATCATTAAACTATATTATTAACTTATATTATCCTATATCATTAAACTATATTATTAACTTATATTAAAATAAAGAAATTGCATTAAAATAATCATTAAGATGTTTATGAAGTTTAAAAGTGTTGAAATGTGAAACTAAATTCACCAATTATTAAAAGGACTCGTCTAACTAGGGCTACAAAATGCCTGAATCCGCCTGTACATGACGTAAGCATATCTAAATAGTCAGTTGCCTAGTAGGGCAGGCTTCTGAGCAAGCATTACCTGTTTTTTAATTCTTCCTATACGAAATAGGCTAACAGAGAGTACTATAATGGTTTTTAAAAAATCGTAACAAATCCATCTATAATTTGTAATGTTACAGATCCACTCGATTATATTTTTTGGATTATGTCTGTCGCTCTGTTTGTCTCTAAACATAATAATTCAAAAAATGCTTCAGTTTAAAAGGCTGAAATTTGATACGTGGTTCTAATACCTAATTTGTAGATTTCTCTAAAATTTTGGAAACAATCCATCAATAGGATAGTTATCAATTTGTCTGTCCGAATGCAAGGGAATACGATAACTATGAAGCGAAAAGAGCTAGATGAATAAAATTTGGTATACAATTTTAGGACCTAAAGAGTAGATTCGCAATAGATTTTAAATAAAATCCATTCATAGGTTGACCTTCTGTTTTTAGTTACATTTGTATGCATGTAAATGAAATAATTCAAAAATACTTTGGTTTAGATAAATGTAATTGGGCACGTAGTCCTGCAATTAAAATTAAATGCCACTGTGCCGAATTTTGCTTTCATTCAATTGAAAAAAGAATATCCAAACCGTTCGCTCGGTTCTCTTCACTATACGAAGTATCACAAAATACACATGCACAAAAATGTAAATAAATAACAAGAAATTAGACCAGTTGTGGTGATTATGATCTTGTCAAGGCGCACAGCTTTTATGTGGTGGTGGGGGGGGGGAGATAACATCCATATTTTGGAGTATGCGAAAAGTTTCCCGGGGACCATTACCGTTGCTCTTATTAGTATATATTGTGGTGGTATGTGGATTATTATGATCTGTGCAGGAAGCAACAGGACGAATGTTGTAGGGAACATTTCTTTAATAATCACATTCACACACTAAACAATTACAAACACAAAGACAAGACATTTACGCGCGCGCTTCACAGTTCAGCGTCATATCTCTAATAATCACATTCACACACTAAACAATTACAAACACAAAGACAAGACATTTACGCGCGCGCTTCACAGTTCAGCGTCATATCTCCTTCTCATTACAATCGCAATGCATTATGGGATGACATATGGGATGGCCTAATCAGGTATCGCCATCTAGTATCCAAAAGAGAAGATAAGAGTAATGCAACTGCTACAATATATATATATATATATATATATATATATATATTGTATTACTGAAAAAATTGGATGTATTTGGGGAAAAAGAAATTGCATCTGCATGCTAGTTTGTTTTAGACAAACACAGCCGCTTCTACCAGTTCTCAAAATCCCATAAAAATCAAGACATTATGTGCTTCATTAAAGCATACATATGAATTAATGAATATCGTAAGATAACAAGGAGAGAAAATTAATGAGATAAGATGGAACAGACTGTTATTATGTAAATAACAGCAGCATTTCAAAGCCCCTACCACAATTTTAAAGGGTTTCAGAATGTCATTCTAAGAGGCAAAAGCTTTCATTAAAATAAAGATAAATGTTTTCATTCATTTATAATTCTGCTATAGCCACATAAAGATAAAATTTCATTTGCATGCAAGCTCTTAATTAATGAACTTTGAGATTTTTTATAAACACATTTCGAGTTTTAAAGACTAAACTTCAGCTATTTCTTTATTATCTCATACAATAACTGCAAGGCATGCGAAAGTAAAACAATAAGCGGACATTGTGCTTTCACTGGATAAAAGCGAATCTTTTCAGCATGTCTAGGGAATTTTCTATGACAGGCGGCATACACATTCTTCTCGCTCTGTAGATTCATTTCAGCAATTAGCCAAAACATCAAGAAAAAGACACGTTTCAATGCTTATAGCAGACTTTAGACTGGGAATTATAAATAGGTTACATTAAAATAAAGAAAAGCTTTCAGTAAACATTGTCTAGAAAATTATTTTTAGAATCAAAGTAACACTGAAAATATATAGTTATTTACCACAATTATGGCAGAATATAAATTTTTGTACTTCTTAATAAAAACAAATGCTTTGAAGAGTTGAAAATAATTTCTGTTACAAAATAAAATGTTCTAAGAAATAATAAATATTATAATATCGCCAATAATAGTTCCATAATTTGTTTTGACCGAGCAATCTATACAATTATATGAAATCTTTAAATCTGTTATCTGAAGTTCAATATTATTGAGAAAATTAATGGGACGCAAAAGATAGTAAAGATACAAAGACAATATAGACTTGATCATTTTATATTTAAAAAATTAGATGTTCGAAAAATTATAAAATTATTAATAGATATAATTTTAATTTTATAAAATAATGATTATATAATAAAAAAATGTAAAATCTCTTAAAATTCTTCCCAAATTGATGAGATAACAAGTGGAAAAGCAAATAAATATATATTGCACAGAAATACAGTCATTTTCTGGTGGTGATGGAGGGATCTAATACGGAAGATAAAGAACGGAGAATAAAGGACTATATGACGACTTCAAATTTCAATCAAGAAATTGTAACAAGTGAAAATTCTAATTTTTTAATGGTTGAATTTGTTACACAGGTGTATTGCTTTCACATGTTAAAATTAAAGAGGGAAATGTTGTTATTTCTTATGGCACTTGCCATGGACAAGCCCTCTGTTACGAAAACAGCGATTTTAGCGTCTCTTGTTTTTATAGTAGCGCGAACTAGGACCAGGAGTACGATTTTGCTACTCACGCATCACTCATTCGCTTGCACAACCCCTTTTTACAGGAGGGCACATTCACACATCTCACAGATAGAACAACAACCACGCCCAAACCGGGACTCGAACCCGTGACGCCCAGATCACGTAGAAGATGCGCTACCCCTATGCCAGGATGCCGGCTAAAGAGGGAAATAAATACTTCAAATTAGAAGCATCTTTTTTCCCCATTTGAATGAGAATAGATGCAAATGCTTAAATAGTTTCCAATTTAAAAAAAGGGCATTTTATCGTTTTGAAAACGATGTCAAGCTTTCACCCTTATTATAAATACTTTCTTTGGCCATAAAAACAGCGTGAGTGAATCTCTCCGAGTCTTTCTCACATATTCTCTAATAAATATGTCATTCACTTCTTTCATCCATATAAAACAGTGTATCTAGGCAAAGGCTGTTAACGTTGATAGTGCAACTTTTTATTTTTAAGAATCTCAATCATGAAAATTTTGTATTTCACAATCTAGTAAAAACATTTTGATTATGTTCTTTTTTTTTTTTTTTCATTGATAGAAAAAAAAATCACATAGAATTACATTACAATTTTAATAACAAGAGTTAAGACCAGATTTCCCTTTATTTAAATCGATGTGGCGTTATCGTGTTCATATGTATGCGCAAATACAAATTAACAAACAGTCAACCCCTGGACAAACATGAATGAAAACTTGATATGGATATTTTAACACTTTAAAGGGCAGTTTTTTTCTAATCATATAATGTTAAATATTTTTAGGCTTGAAATTAGAATAAGAAAAGGGATTCATTTAGCTTATTAGATAAATTTAATTTGATTAATTAATTTGGTTAATTAATAATTAAGTAACAAATCAAGACACATCATTTTGTCTCAGATAAAAGAACTGAAGCATCTAAGTTTCTGACTTACTAAAAAATTTTGTCAAAACTTATGCCAACCTACATAATTTCATACAAAGATTGATAAATTTGGTGGGAAGCATACTTCCCACGGCCCTAGAAAGGGTTAAATGCTGTATTAGTGTTCTTATCTAATTTTTCCTTTTAGTTAACATGTTTAGTTACCAAGAGCTTATAGAGAATTTCTTCCACTTAATTTAGAGGGGTTTTTTAAGTTGTATTAACATACCAGAGTGACATAATTCCAAAAATTTATTTTTAGAGATTCGTCAAAACCTTGAGATCGAACTTTTGACAATTACAATACTTTATTCAACTCATATACGAGAAAGGACAGATAAATCATATTTATTGTTGTATCAGATAAAATATCGGAAGTTTGAAAGGGCATCAGAATCTTAATTAGAAAACTTGACTTGCTGGAGAGCAGGAATGGGTGCTCTGCTTGTGAGTGTATTTCTCGTCATTCAAAGGAAAGGAAATGCACTTTGGGCCAACGTCAACAGAAACTCCGTAAAATTTGGGCCATGCGAAACAAAAAGAGAATTAGAAAGGAAGAAAGAGTTGGCTGTGAATGAAATAGTTACTAAAGAAGCTGGGACGACGTCACAAGTCGCCGGAAACACTCGTGCTTCTGCTATGGAGGGCAATTTATAGAAGTGATGATTTTCCTTATGTCACGCAGACTTGTTCAGTGCTATTTTTGGGCAAGGACTCGCCGATTAAGTAATAGCTAGCACTGACTTAACGAGTGGCGCCGCGTTCACGTGGGATTTAAGAGGAAATAGGGATCGAGACTGAATGTTGTTTTGGTAAGCACTGTGCATTCATTTTACAAAGCGGATAAATCTGACACGAAGTAAGACAAGCAATGCTAATAAAAATGCTAATAAATAATGAAAATGATACGCGATATTTTTAAAGAAGCGTTTCGGTTATTTTCATAGTGGCATCAAACTTCTAATCAATATGAACAAATTAAATTTAATCAAATATCGATAAAACGGTAAAATCTTTTCAGAGTAACGAATGCAACAAACACAATTTTTTAAAAATGGTAAATGGTTTTAAAATGATGGACATTGTCTCCAATTTAGATTACTGAACCTAAATATTTTTATAAATTTGTAACTCTGAAGTAAAATGTAATCACTATGGCATTTGCTAAACTCTGCAATTTCCATGACACTGAAAAAAAAATAGCAAATTTGGAAATGAAATCAAATAAAGAAATATAATCCGCTGTATTTGATACTATAACTGATTTCTTAAGTGTTTCAATAAGAATTAATAGAATCAGGTCCATAAATTTTTAATTTGATTTAATTTGAAAATCTTGATTCCTCGTATAAATAAATAGAATTTAGAAGTCAATAATTGTTAATGATTTTTTAATAGAAATAATCTGGGAAAAGAAAAATCATATGAAATAAACTCAAATAATCTCCGAAGTAATCAGAGAAGATCTTAAAAAAAATCGATTGCATTTTTCAAACAAACTTTATTTAATTGGAAATTAGCAAAGAGTGCATGCAATACATTTCAATCATGTTTAGTTTTTATGAAATTAAAAATATAAAGGCTTTGAAAAGAAATAAAGAATTTTATAAATTTAGTTCTCATTAAAATACCACTTCATAAAGTTATTTAAAAATTAGCTACAGAAAACAAAAAGAATATCATGAATACCAAATTAAAAAACTTTCCCTTTAAATGTTTCCTATAGAAAAATATTTTATTTATTTTAATATGCTTTTTAATCAATCTTTTAATGGCTCTTAATAGAGATTTCGCCTCATCTTAACCTTGGTAGTCTCGACAATACGGATTTAACACTAGGAACGTAAACACGTACAGGAAATGAGACTATCTAACCACTTTATTTGATGACAAACGACTGATGGGCAATACTTAAAATTGAAAGAACTCTTTGATTAGGAACTATTAGTGAGTCTCAGTAGTAACAGAAATATTTATGTACATGCCTTAAAATTTTTAATATTTCATTACGGATTAAAAGTTACTTCAAACAATTTCCTTTATATCGATTTGTATAAAGGCGCAATCACAACATCAAGAGTATAAGAGTTATTTTGTTTAACTAACAGATAAGGTAGATTAAGTTTATTACATATTTCAGCAAATATGTGATAAAATAGTTTTTGCGCGACAACTAGCACTGTAATTTGAATATAATTGGAGAATTGTGTGCATGTTTCATTAATATTAGTTGCATATTCCTTCAATAAAACATATGTTTCAAATGAATTAATTAAATGTACAGAGATAAATCAGAGAACAATTTTATTTAAATCGTAATAACGAAAACAATTTTTCATAAAATGTATTGATAATACAAGTGTGGCTTGATATAGTATTTGAACTTAAGGAAATTTTCTATCAGCAAAACTTAATGATGGATGTGAAATGATTGTAATACATAACAATGCATGTGTTTCTAAATGCTTAACACAAAAATTGCAAATCCGCAAAACAATCGTTTACTGACGCAACTACGAAAAATGATTATCTACTTAGCAGCATCGAATTACCTAGTTTCAAAATTTCTAAACTAAAATTAAATATTCGCAATTGTATAATTCAATATAAAAATTAGGAAAAATTTCAATAAATCTATTCAATTTTCACTAGCCGGCGTCCTTACATAGGGGTAACGCATCTTCCCCGTGATCTGGGCGTCCCGGGTTCGAATCCGGGTTCGGGCATGATTGTTCTTCATCTGTATTTTATCGGCGAGGTGTGTGAATGTGCCCCCCTGTAAAATGGGGTTGTGCAAGCGAATGTGTGAGTTTCATCTTCATATGAGCTAGAAGTCAGACTTCTGCCCTCGGGTGCTCAGGGGTCTTTATCCTCAGAAACTATGGCAACCTTTTCCGTGGTAACGCGGACACGACATCAAATTTTCAATAATCGAAACGACAATACAAAAAAAAAAAAAAATGGTGTAATTAGAGAAAAAAAAAGAAACAATAAAGATTTCTTTTTATTAAAATACTGCATGGGATTCGTAAATATCCGAATGCAAAACATAAACGTGCGAGTTATTTAGAGATTTCATTTTATTAGTGTTTCACAAGAACATTTAATTTGAATAACACGAAAATATATTTCAAAGAATCTTTGTTATTCATATCATAAATAAAAATAAATATAAGGAGCAGTCTCCTGTTGCAAATCATAAACTGAGATGTTCTAATTTTTTCACCACTTTTTCAAAAATACCAGAAAGGAAATTTTGTTAACTGCAAAAATCAACAATATCCATAAAGTAAAAGAAGATGAACCTTAAAGACTGATATGCGACAGTTCTACGACCAAATAAATGAATGGAATGGTCACGTTTAACCTGCATATTGCCTTATCAGTGACCTAAAAAGAACTTCACATTCAATGAAGAATGTAAGTTTATTATTATTTTTTTTTAGTACTTACCCTCTCCATCTGCTGCAGCTGTCCCAGCCATGTCCCCAGCAACTTGTTAGGGTCGTCCTCGGCCTCGACCGTCTCTCGATCGGTGTCGTATTCCTCGCCTTCACTCGTGCTGCTGTACGTGCTGTCATCTAGAGTGCTGCACGAAGACCTACCAAAGGAAAAAAAAAAAAAAAAATTAGCTGTCCCATTTTTGATGTTGCGTGACAAAACATCAATTTCAAAAAACGAAAATTAAATTCTTTGTGACTTTCTAACTGATATATATATCAAAAACATTTATTAAAAATATATAATACATAAAATTATTAATATTTTATGTCGTAAAACATCTGCTTTAGATTATATAAATTAAATGTTTGTATTTTATGTGGTAAAACATCTGTTTTAATTTATACAAGCTAAATATTTACACCTTATGTTACAAAAACATCCGAAAGACAAAATGAATAGAAATTCAGAAAAATAAGGTTATCATTTACTCAAAGACGAAAGAGGAAAACACTTTTAAAAATCATTTATTCTAATCGTGCTGAGTTTAGCACACAAAAAATTACTAAAAAAATAATAAAAAAAAAGGCTCAGAATAAAAACAGGTAATTCCAGGTAATCCGCAAATTAAAAACGTGTTATGAAATATACTTGATTTTGCAACAGAAAATTGATGTTGCACACACGGCAATACTTTTTAAAACTAATTTTTTCCATCCATTATTTTTATAGCCATTTTCAATTAGCGTTTCCCCCTATAGCATCTAATTCAAATGTGTTTTGGAAAAATCGGCCTTAATCTTGCCAACAACTAACACAATAGAGTAGAATTAGAAGAATTCCGAAGGAGATAAGAAAATATGGGAAGATTTAGAAAAGGATAGGTAAGTTGAAAAAAAGAAAAAAAAACATATGGCACAATTTATTCCGCATTCATATTCAGTTGTGAAGCATAATGACGTTAAAAATTATAATACTTAATTCAAAATTCAAATTATGTGCAGCTTAATCGATTTTTTTTTTATTTGGCACTCTCTGAATTGTGGCACAGAGCAACTAATTAATACCAATTTAATCATTCCATTTTAACGATGCAACAAATATTGTCTTTAATACCCACTTGCTTCATGCCATGACAATACCACCTTCAATTAAAATCCAATAAACTGTGCGCAAGCAACTGAAATGCAATGGCCTCGAAAAGCAAAGCCCTCATCAATGAAATCCATTTGCATCATTTGAAACTGTTCTAAGTTGTTCATTTGCGAGACGGCAATGGTCATAACTCTTGATTTATCGCCGAAATTATAAGTTCTCCAACCTCACTTGTCGAGATTGCTTCTTTTCCAGAACAACCGTCCGGGACGTGCCGACACCCCCAACAAAACGGCTCTATAAAAATGTCACTTACACAAACCGAAATCACCACAGAGAAAAGGAGGGGGAAAAGCACCGCCATCAATTCCCCTGGATACCCAGGATGATCTATAAATTAACATTTAATGGCTCATAAGTCCATGGTTTCTTAGCTGTCTTCCTTCTTTCCATTGTTATTAGAAGCTGCGCTACTTTATTGAGATATAATAATCCCCCAGGAAAAGAGGAGAAAGTGTCTTGAGTTATTAACGATGCTGGTGGCAAATACCATCCAATAACTGCCAAGAACTTTGTTTTGCCAGAGAATTCCCCGGGCGAACAATTGTTTTCAAACTTCAGGTGTACCGAGCCACTGAATTATGGAAACTCCTGAATGGAAATTTATTCTGCCTCTTCCAGATAATCATTTCGAAACAGAAGAAACGCATTATTTTCAAAAACTTTGCTGACACCACCACACTCCCCCTCCCCCTATTTTTTTGGGAAAATTATTTCTCTGAGAATAAATTCTTCATGGTGAAAATAAATTTATGCGCGTTTGAATTGGAAGAATTTATGAATGTAGATTCTGGACGAGGAAACGTTGTTTTTGTTTGCTTGTTAAACAAAATATTTAGTTTCATGGGAAAAAAAAAAAAAAAAAAAAAAAAAAGGTCGTGTTACTTAACAAAACTGCTTGCACCATGCTAGACATAAGGATTACTTTGATATAAAATAATAAAAAAAATTGTTTATAAAATAATTGATAATTAATTTTATTATATTATTGTGACTAAAAAAGATGAAACTGGAGACTATAGGTTGCGAAGTAGAACAGAATATAAATCCTTTTTTATTTTTAAAGTAACTTTTTAAAAAAGACAAATAATATTTCAAAGGTAAATCCAGTTTAAATGCTTTTTGTTATAATATCGTTGGAATAAAAAGTGAAATATTTTCCAATTTGCTGCCGTAATTTACATAGAAAATCGGCTTTGTGTTTTGCCAGTGCATATCATTAAAAGTCAACTGAAAATAAACAAGCATGAATAAAAAAAGGAAGATAGGAAATTCGAAATTCTCGTTCGAAATATACTAGCATAATAATTTTACGGAATTGTTTCATTTATCGCAGACATCCGATTTGAAAATATTAACATTCGTAAGGATATCTATACTTTGCAATTCAGAGAAAAAAAATACAATACTAAAGGCATTGTCATGTTAAAAAACGCAAGAATTGAAATTCTTCTTATAGCCAATGAAAAGAAAAGAAGAAGAAAAAAACAAAAACATGAATAATTATTTAATACATTAAATAAAGTTTTTAATTAAAAATAATTTTATACATAAAGCACATTATAAAAATTTCTAAAAAATATTATTTGAAAGAGAATTTAATGATCAAGTTAAAATAATGTATTTGTTGTTTTAAAATGATTAAAATAAAATATCCAGTGAATAAAACTGAACGATTTTCGAAACCATTTGCTAACCATAATCTAATCGAAGTATTAAAATAGTGGAAGTTACCGTGATTTGTACTGTTGAAGAAGCAATGGCTTAAAATTACTACCATTAAAATTATCCACCATGAGTTTTCACATTTTAAGAAAAAGAAAGAAAAAAAAAAGTAAGAGCGAGGGGGAAGGAACGAAATTCTGCATCAAACTACTACAGGAATTTTTGAATTAAAAAAATTAAAAAAAATATATTCGAAAAGTATTCATAAATTATTATTCAACCCTAAACCATTATATTAATATTATTCAAAAGCAATAAATGGGATAAAGGATGTTTTGAAGCAATAAAACTATTTTGAATTCCATTACAAAGTAAAAACATTATTACATGTTATGTTTAAAATTAATTTTAAATAATCAGTTCAATCAATTAATTAAGCAAAAAATGTAATTAATTTATTAAAATAAAAAATGTTCAGAAATAAAACTGTAATTACTGAAAATCTAATATTTTTAATTTTAAAGAGGTTCAAAAAACACATTGTCCTATAATATACTCTAAAGTTACTCAGGAAGTTAAAATTTCGATTCATTTTAATTAATTTAAATCTAATTACAATTTTGAAACTTCCATTATTAATGAGTACCCTACTAATCAAGAAATATACGAAATTTGATAATACCGTCCAACAAAATGTTAATTCTATGCGTTATGATTTTTACAACACACAGCTAGAATACCAGGCCTGAAAACTATCATATTAAAAAATACATTGTGTTCAAAAATCTCAAAGCTAGACCCATTAGATTAGATTTCCTATCTAATACTTGTGTAGGACTTATTTAAATGCGTTGTTAATTAAGACTGAGTGCAAAGTGGTTGAACTATTCTATGGAAAATCTCTAAACTAGTTCAGAAATGAATAGCACAGAATTTAAAACGAACATTTCATCAGGACATACAATAAGAATTGGAAGCTGGATTCTCATACATGAATTATGTACAAAATTAGTCATTTAGATAGGTTTGGAATGTGTAGGGGTCACGTGCATGAACGAAGGTAGAGCTCCAAGGACTTCCCTTTCACAACACTGAGCTTCCGAGATAGCCGCATAAAGAGTTCCTTATGCAATTCTATGAAGTGGCCGTTATTTATGATTCTTTTTTCTTCTGCCTCGGCGCCACCAAGTATCCAAGAGTTCCCCTGACCATCCTTCGTAGGAGACGTCAAGCAGTTGCGGAGGCACATCAAAGTACGATCCTTATCCTTCAGTCCGTTATGGCAAAAAGCAAGAAGTGGGATGGAACGTGTCAGAATTAAAATGATAAATAAATAATCCGCCGCTAGAAATAGCGTTAGAATGAATGACACGCGCTTTACGCTGATATCACAACTTCATAAATAAACAGCTCTTTCAAAAAGCAACAAAGTGATACTTAATGCTTATACAAAGATAACGATGGAATCTTTTGAAAATAAAGCCTATATTTACTGGCATTCATCATAATAATTCGTATAATCATAAAGAACAGCAATTAATAAAGAAACGATTTTCACGAAATATTTCTTCGAGGACATCCAATTACTAATGCCCAGATGAAATAAATAAATAATGTTAAATATATATATATTTTTATGTGTACTTTCTGCAAAATTAAAAATTATTTTTATTTTCTTGCTTAGGAAATGTACAAAAAGGGGAAGGGAAAAAAAACTGCAGAAATCTGCTACTGCAAATTTTAAGTTGTCATGAGAGAACATTATTTTTTTAAGTCATGTGGTATCAATCAGACAGAAAAACATCATGTTCTCACATGACCCATATTTCACAATCGCCAATATTAAGAAAACCGATGGCTTTTGACCATCTCAAAATCAATCGGGTTCTAAATTTTTTTCTCGGGACCAGAATTTTTTTTTCCCCTGAAAAACTAGTTTAAACCGGTTTTGAACAATCACGTGACTATAGATTACGATATTTACGATATTTAGAAAAGCACATGGTTTTTTTTTTTTTTTTTTTTTTTTTCCCTTCTTTTCCATCTCAAAATCGTTCGAGTTCCAAAACTTTTCTGCCAACTAAAAAAAAAAAAAAAAATTGAAAATTAAAAAAAAAAAAAAAAAAAAAAAAAAAATTAAATTTCTATACTTCCTCCCGCTGTTTCGCGCTCCTTCCCATTTTCTTGTCTGTGCTTCTTCGAACGATAACTTCTTATGACCCTACCTTTTATTGGCCAGACAGGAGAATCGAGTATATTGCGGAAATTCGCACCAAGTTGTAATTTTTGTTGGCGATAAGCAACCACATGCGACAACCTTTTTTTTATCATTTTCTAATAACCCTAAGGCGAAAAATTGATCTCTCAAAAGCGATAAATCATTTTGAAGCTTCAAAAACCCCAAACCAAAATAGCATCATATTCTTGCATGATAATAAATAAATGGTTAAGTTGTTTTACTATGTTGAAAATTAATTTAATTTGTATAATGTTTGAAAATTTTAATTTGAGCCATTTTTTAATGTAAAATTATAAATGTTAGCTTCTGAATTAGCAAATCATTTTAAATAAAAGAAATCAAAACAGCAGTCACTATAAATGAGAAAGCTAGGAAAATTTTTTGTGTGTGCATTAATAAATTCAATGCCAAAATAAGCCTTATTCAATAAAGACATTAAACAGTTACATGCAAGGCAAAATGATCAGCAATGCCATCAACTGTAAGCAATTCAGGTGTAACATTACGCAAACTCAACGATAGAAAATGACAAAATCCCACAAATGTTCAGAACAGTCACTGAAATTCTTCATTTGTCACGGTCCATTTGCATCAAATAGTCAGCAACCACAGCGATGAGTGACTAAACACACTATGGTCTAATGGAAGTGTTGGAATCCCCTCGACACTAATGAAGGAAAAACGCCACAAGGGAATGTATTTACTCTTACCCTATATTCATTCATTTCTAGAACTTTCTCTTGAAAAACAGGTTTGTAAGCATTATGCTGAAATAAGGTGATTATATAATTTAACGAAAGAGTTTTCCTCTTCTATTCCAATAGTTGAAGTAAAAGAACATTTATTTTGATACACTGGAAACATAGCTAAAATTTTAAGAGCATCAAGTTAAAAGAACCATCTATTTGTTTCCCTTCCAATTTAAGGAAATTCTTAAATTTTGACTTAATGAAAAGAATGAAAAGTGGATTACGGATTTACTAAAAGAATAACTGATTATGATGTCGTGTCCGCGTTACCACGGAAAGGGGGTGCAGTAGCTTCTGAGTGTAAAGACCCCTCAGCACCCGAGGGCAGAAGTCTGACTTCTAGCTCATATGAAGATGAAACTCACACATTCGCTTGCACAACCCCTTTTTACAGGGGGGCACATTCACACACCTTACAGATAGAACACAGATGAAGAACAACCATGCCCGAACCGGGATTCGAACCCTGGACGCATAGATCAAGGGGAAGATGCGCTACTCCTAAGCAAGGACGCCGGCAAAAGAATAATTTACTATGGGTTTTAAAAAATTCTTTGCTTTCTCCCTAATGTCAGAGATAATAAGATAACAATTTTTATCTTTTTTTTTAAATAATAATAATTTCTATTTTTAACTACTAACTTGTTAGCGAAATAAAGGAACTATCAACGTAATGAATTAACGAAATTGTAGTTTTCATTGATGAAGCATTACAGCATGAATGCATGATGCATATGTTTACAGCATGTTCATATCGTAAATCTTTCCTTATATGATAACCAACACATAAGATAGGTATATTTCGCCTATTACATTGCACGATGACAATATCTTTGAAGCAACGATCTCCCATCCTAACATTCATTTCCATAATGCTGCTCAATACAAATCGTATTATTTGAGTTATCATAACATAATAAATTTTGCCACATAAGCTTATGAATTTTTCCGTCCCAGCAACCGCTTAAACTATGCAGCGCATTCATTTTAACAAATAAAAGAAACGGAATTACATTATTAAATCAAATCATTTATTCATTTACATTAAAATACAAAGTGCAAGAGCTGTAAACTTTTATCATTTCATTTAAATAAATCATATGTCATTTTAGAAGAGACTACGTGCCAAAAATATATTAGTGCACCAAGGCCTAAAATCGATATCCATGATTGATATACAATTGTAATGAAAACTAAGACGCATGTAGAAGCTAAATTGGTACGAAGCCTTGAAAAGAGCAAGGCAATGCCCCTGAGTTACATTCACTGGAAGAAACCAACAACAACCACGTTCTGTATTGTTGCCATTTTTTTTTTCTGCCACCGCAGGAGTCAGGGTGGATTGCCAAGCAAGCTGACTCAATGTCCCACCAGCAGTTTAATGGGCTTGCGGAAAATAAAAGTAGGAAGTTTTTCCCCCTCACCCAAATTGATGTTCATGCCAAGAAAAGAAAAGTAGGTGGCGTGCAAAAGTGTATACTTCTTCCAAGTCGGCCGCCCACTCGAAACCCATCCTTAGATGAGTCTGATAAGCTGGACAGCGTCTTCAGGGAAGAGGGGATGGCGGAGAAAAAGATCACTCTTTCCGATCAGGTTCAGAATTCAGAAACGCCCATGAGGGAGATGGGGAGTATTCTTTCCATTCTTGCTGCGCGTGCAAGGATGCATCTTAAGATACACAAGAGCAACGTTTAGAAATAAAAAGTTATGTTACAAAAAAGACATGTCATGCAAATAAAAGATGCGTCTTATTTATATCGATTTAAATCACACTCCGAGGCGACACGTTTCTCGTGAAGGAAACTAATACCAACTGAAAATAAACCAGTTACTATTTACTTAAAGTTGATACGCATTGATAAATTAAATTTGACGATTTCCTATGTGTTAAATGTGATTTCATAAAAGTAATACAATTCTCTTATTTTATGATTGCAGCTGCAAATATTTCCTGTTGATTTTGGAAACCTTAGATAAATTTGAAGTAAAAGGCATTAAAATAAATATGTTTCTAATAATTTACATCGAAAAATAAGTTTATTATGCTAAGATACTTATTTCAAAAACCTTATATCACTATGCTAAAAGAAAGATTGCACTTACTACGAATAAATGCATGATGTTTCAAAACAAATCCAGGTATAATACACGATGTTTGATTAAGAGATATTTAGCAAAATACAATTTTCTACTTTGCTACTTCCTGGGGGGGGGGACCAGGGTGATCACTCCCACTAAAACTTTCTTGCAACTCTCTAATAAAAAGGTTATCCCAGAATACGCATTGCATAGCAGTGGCATACAACAGTTACGAAATATTAACCTTAAGCACGAACTTAGCATTTTTACTGAATCTATTGTGTGATCCTTGGCGAGTTATTTTAGCGATTAATCCCAGATATGCGTAACAGTTTCCGAAAATCGAATTTCTGTTTTTAGACACATTTTTCTTAGTCGACTGAAAAAAAAAATTGACACAAAACTGCGTTTATAGCACAAAAACCCATAACAAAATTTATATTGCGTTTTTGAATTATCGCGTTTACTTGTTTCTGAAAGTACAGTCTGACAGATGGTCAATCCTTTGTTGGATCTGGTTCAAAATGTTGCAGGTGTCTACATTATAGATGTGTGCTGAATTTTATCTATCTAGCTCTCTTCGTTTTGTAATTATAGCGCTAATTTATATTCGAGCAGTTGTACAGACGGACTTTTTCTAAGCGGAATTTCCTCAAAATTTGATAAAAATCTGCAAATTTAGTCTGAAATCAAGATACCAGATTTCAACCATCTAGGAGAAAGTGTTTTTGAGTTATTTTTGGCATAGACAGACAGACAGATAAACATTTTCCAAAAATATGTTTTTCGAACCGAGAGAGATCTAAAACGTGAAGATCGTAATCGTCCAAATCTCGATTTCGAATTTTTTTTAATGATTATTGCATTTTCTCTACACTACGTACACCATGTACACTAAAAATGTATTATAAATCCATATGCATGATAATAATCGAAAGCAATTAGAATATTCTCTCAGTATAAGAGCCAAAAACCTTTAGCAGTCAAATCTTATCGATAAGGCAAGACGGAAGTCCTAACCCCATAGAAATTCTTGCAAAATCGGTTAATCAAACCACAAAAAATCTTCCGAAATACTTAAAAACAACAATGAACTATATTTTAAAAAAGGATTCATTGCAATGACTTCTTCTTCATTGCTTTGATATCAGATTGCAAAGAAAGCAGGATCTTCTTCATACAGTAAAGATATAATTTTATTTCTTATTAATGTCGAAAATAAATTTTAAAACTCCACAAAAAAAAGTGTTAAAAAACGGTTCCAGTTCATTTTAAGGGGGTACTAAATTTTCTAATCTATTATCTAAATGATTTACGATCCAGATAAAATAGTTTAATGATACAGTCACCTTTTTTTATCCAAAGGTCATAAAACACACCTGCTTCTCACCAGAACAGAAAATATGGCAGCAGACTGACGGTCAATTCAATGAAAAAAATTACAGTATTCTTCACAAAGAAAAAAAAAATAGAAATATAATTATGCTTAGCATTAATAAATCTATCAATATGTTGCATTAATAGTTCAGATAAACTATTTAAAGAATATAATTAGTTACATGTGGTGAATATTATATTTCAAAATCCAACAAGAAAAAAATTCAAATTTCGAAAAAATGTTACATAATAAAAAAATGTTACATAAATGTTTGCCAATAATTTCAATTTCAATCCCTATTTTAAATATTCTCAAATTATTTCGATATTATATTAAAGTATTTTTAAAAAACCAAAAACATGCCACTGTTTGACACAAGATATTATGCATAAACTCATGAAAATGGATAAATACATAGAAAATATAGCAATATAATTTTCCAATACAAAAATGACGATATAATTTATGTAAGGAGCAAATGAATTTTCAAAGTACTCAGTTTAATTTAAATCCGATGTATCTGGTTTTAAATAAACACGAGCAGTATTTTGTTACGGACTTCACAAAATGAATGAATTCTAATCTAGAAATTTGAATTATTTCACTTCATACTGTTTTTTATGTTGAATTATTTACGTACGTGTTAATTCGGAAATGAATCTGTGTTAGTTTAATTGTATAGAACGGATTTATTACAGTGAATGGTGAATCTTAGTTTTAGTAAAACCTTTTCTATATTCATACGAACTTTTGAACAAAATAAATAGATAAAAACAAACTTTATTTCTCATTTATTTTTGCATAATCTAAAGAAGAAGTGAAGGGGGACTATTTAAATCAGTGCTCAAATTTTTCCCATTCAACTTCAGCCAGATTTGGGGGGGGGGGGGGTTTTGACCTAGTCAAGTTTCGATGTTTAAGTCGGAGAGCTCCAGGTTCGAAACCCAATACTATGAAAGATTCCTTGTGCAAGCGAATCTGGCGTACGTTAAATTTGTCATTGTGGTCCAAACGTCTATCCGTTAGTGTGTTGTGAAAGTTCGGAAAGGAGGTGCCAACTGAAGTGTCATCATTCAAAATTACAAGGTCCACTAAAATGGACCTAATAGTATTTTAAAACGGGACATTAATATAATTAAACGGATTGATTAGTCAGATTGGTTTTCTAAAACTTTAAGTAAAATTTCAATTTATACTTTTAGTAAAATAATCGGTAATTTTTAAATAAGTCAGATAAAAAGTAAACAGAAGGCATTTTAGGCCTCATTAAAATGCAATGAATAAATTTTTAAAAATGTGGGAAAGGACTTTAGTTTCATCAAATGACAATATGTCAAGTTTTGTGACGTTAGAATACTTAATTTTTCTTTTTCCCCGACTCTTGGCAAACGAAGAATTGGAAATAGGAGATGATGCTCGAAGCTTGATGAGCATGGTGTTTGACAATTTGATTTTCAATTATAACGAGCAGACACCTTTTTTTAATCTCTTTTTTTTTTGTTTATTTTAATTGTTTGCTTGCTTCTCAAATGTTCAGCGCATATACCCTCACTGCTAATTACAATATTTAAAAGGTTTAAACCTTGATTCTTCAACGGTCTGCAGTTATACTGAAATTCATATCATTATTACTAAAATATTTTCGCAGAGAGATTATGTTGATCACTAAAAAATTTTTGCAAATTACGTCGTAGAATCATTTCGTGGATTTAAAATGGGCACAACTATTCATAAATAAAAATAAATAAACTTTCGCACGATTATTTGATCATCAATTGCCCAAAATCAGCTTAGCACAAATAAGAAGAGCAAATAGAATTTAAATTTTTAAGAGGAAGTCGAATTTTAGGTACTTATTTATTATTACCTTTCATGTCGCTGTAAGAAAGTCTAAATTCTTTAAAATTGATAGACACAAACTTTGGGAACCACTGATTTAAATTGCCATTATTTTAAACAAGAATAATTGAATTTTTCCATATGAATCACTTTTTTCTCCTCTAAAATAAAAAGCATTGTAGCGGTTACAATTACTGCCTTCTCCTTTCTTCATAGGTGGCGCTACTAGAGCCACCTATCAAGAGCCAGGTTTTCCCATGATTCCTCATTCTTGTCTCTTGTGTTGTCCTTGCTTGACGTGTGTATTTGTTCTATGCCTTGTTCTTCAATATGCTTGTGTTAAATGTTTGTGCCGTGGAACTTAACCCGCTAATAAAAAGTAGTTCCTGAAAGTGAACTCATTCTTTCATCCATGGCATAACACATAATAAAGAGTCTCGTCCCTCTACAGCATGATATAAACTTGAAATGAAAACGGATTTGAAATCGAAGGAAGAAAAAAATTTAATGAATGGATCCTTTTTTGAAACCAAATGGCAATAAGATTCGAATTTTCCGATCTGTTACATATAAAGAAAACTTTTATTGAATAATTATTATTAACATTCTTGGTATAGTAGTTCATTCAACAAATTACGTTGAAACTATTGATACTTTTTTTTTTATTAAATGTTGAAAAATTTTATTTTGCTCATAAATTAAAAAAAAATTATTCCAAAAATTTTCCTTCTTTGAAAAAAAAAAATCCCATCAATCTGACTTAAATTTCTACCCAATGAAGGGGGGAAAAAAACTATACTAATAGTGTGTGTACGTGCGTGTACGAGCGCGTGCGTATGCGTGTGTGCGTGTATTGGCACTGTACAAGCCACACAATTTAAGCTACAGTTACCAAATTTGACACATATATATTTTGGAACATAAAAATGTTAATCCCAGAGCGATATTTTATAATTTTTAATTAATTCTTCGTTTCATTAAGCTGCAAAAAAGGTACTTTATTTATTTTATTCCAAGTACTAAAATCGCAAAAGTTACGCGTATTATTTCTGAATGCAAAGGAGAAGAGATATTACAAATCTAGGCTTGACCTCTCGAACATCACAATGTAATTTATTGGTCGAATCCAAAAGGTAAACTTAGCATTTGAAGATACTTGTATCTCATAAAATGACAGATGCAAATTCAACCTCTCACAAATACACTTTACGTGCCATTTCCTGACAGTGATTTGGCAGATGACGGAAAGAGGCAATACCAACATGAAACCTCTTGACCTAAATGGCGTGGCTGCGTGTTTACGGACATGTTTTTTACTTTTATTTTCAATTCAAACTCTCGGTATCTCAGCTGGCGTCATCAAAGAAACCCGCGGGCATTTTGTGCATCATATTGAGCCTTTTTTTTATGTCCGTCTGTATCCTCAAAGCAATGTGTTATATTACATACAGGTGAATATAACCATTTTGCGGTCCTTATGAGTTCTCGTTATGCGGTTCTTTTTTTTTTTTTTTTTTTCATGCCACTTCAGTTTCATACTTCAATACATTTTTAACAATTGAAATGTTCAGATTTATTTTTATTGTTATTTTTTTTAATTTCAGCAACTTTATGAATATGTATTTGTTTTAATTAATTTATTATGACTCATGGTTGCAGGTCATTCATATTTGTATGTTATTTTATTTAAACAGACGCATGATGCTTATAAATACTGTAATAACTAAAGGAATGTAATAAAACAGACATGGATGATACACCAATTATACATGATGAAGTGTTAGTATTATCCTACTATTTTTTAAGTCATAAAATTTGCACCAAAAAATTTATTTATATGGAAAATAGAATAATCGCAACTATCACTTGGCCTACTCGCGTCTTCTCTACAACCCAAAGATTCTAGGCAACTGCCTAATCTGCGTAATCGGAAACCCAATGTTGATATTACGTTGATGTAATTGAACATTTAAATTTCAAAAACATGAAATAAAAATTCTCTAACTTATTTAACTAATTTAAATTTTAAGAGCATAAAATAAAAAAATCACATCATGAATCTGCAGATCTTTATTTCATTTTTAGAATATTAATTTGCTCCTCATCAAAAATAAAGAAAGAAAAGAAAAAGTAATAATAAAATTACTCACACTTTTTAATTTAATAAACTTTATAAGTTTTATTAACTTTCTTGGCAACTTTTGAGTCGATAAAATAAAATAATAATAAATTCAATAATTGAAATTATGCACAAATGTTTCATAAATTTACAAAAATTTGTTTCATAATAAACATCTCGGGAAGGAGAGGGAACTCTTATTTAGCTTATTCGAACAAAATGTGAGATATGAAAGGATGGCGAACAAAAGACAAAATAATAAAGAGCAATTTTATAAGAAATAATTGCTAATTATCCCCAATCAATTAAAAATAAAGAAGAAATCTATCAAAACATGTATAATCTACAAGCATATTTTTATATGACCTATAATTGTTACTAAATTATCCAGTATAGTCTACTACCTTACGTCAACATATTTCGAAGAATCATCTTAATAAATTCAAAAGTATATCTTTTAACCAATTTATTCTGCAAAAACATTTAAAATGATATTATGCTCATTCTCTCAATTTTCTCTTCTTTTTTTTGATTTCCCTAGCAAATTTTCTCAATACCAAAAATTTATTATACATAACCATTACTATGTTATATTTTCTAAATTATGCCTTTTTTTTTTTCCAGCACTGCCATGGGATGAAAATTAAAGTCTCAAATCCAGACTCTTCTCACAAAATAGCCATCAAATTGACATTTTTAAAGTAAAATTTTCTTTTAAAATCAATTTAAACTTCCGATTGACGAAAATTTTCCACACATTATTAAGTCATAAAAATCATCAATATTCATAATGCCTCTTTCTTAATATTGTTAAAAATATAGTTCAACAGAAAATTTTAATGAGATAAAAAATACTAACCTTATTTGGTATAACAATAAAAAAAACAATATTTGATTTTGCACATTAACAATGTATTTATTTCTCAAATTTCATGTTTCATGCACATGAAATATATTAATGTATTAAATATATTAATATACTTGATAATTTTATATTATTATTATTATTAATATATTATTATCAATAATTATAATAACTATTAATATATTTATATATTTTAATATATTAATGTCAAACGTGAACTTAGTCGTATACTTAAAATTGTGATTTTCGGTCAATAATGAGATTTTAATATAGGCGGATAAATTAATTTTAAAAAAAAACCTTTCCCAGTTTAAAATTTTTTTAATGAATCTTTTCCAATTTAAAAGATGACACATAATTTAGGCTACATTTATCAAAGGAACATTTATCAATGTAACGATACTGCTTTTTTCAAAAAAATTTTTAAGGCATACGTTCATCATTTAGTAATCAAACACACAAAACAAAAAGCTTCCTTTCCAATCCCCAAGAAGATGCCCTAATAGGATCATTGAGTCCAGTCACTCATCCAAGACCAAACGCGAACTCTGACGCCGAGTAAAATATCCGTGGGAAAATAATTGAAAAAAAAAATGCAACTAAAACATGTTTCTAGGGATCACACTTTACCGGAAAATAACAAAAACAAGACATTTTTTTTACCGAACAGTAGCTCTTTCAAGAAAGGAAAGAAAGGCTTGTTTAGATCGCAGCGCCATTTAAAAAAAAATCCGAAGGAGCCAAATAAAAAAAAAAAAAACGAAAGTAACAAAACCTTGACCTACATCACGGGGTCTTTTCCCTTCTTTTTCAAACAGAAAGCTACATTTTTTTCTCACGTGTCTCGCATTTTCGTGAGGTTCGTGATCCAGTCATCGTGAGTCGTGATTTCTCACTGACCGGCGCTGAGAAAGTGAAAAATCGAACTTTTCAATAACAGTTGAGTGAGATATTGATTTCTTGATATTGTCTACTTCATATTTTTTTCCTCATTCTTCCGTGGTCCTTTTTTTTTTTTTTTTTTTTTTTTACTTCCTACTGGTTTGCGTAACTTCTGACATTCCGTTATCTGATCGCTTTCTTTCATCTATTGTTCTATTTTGTACTTATTGTTGTTTCAGGGTGTTGACTGACACGCCTTAATCTTGTCTAAATCGAAATGGAATGTGACCAACCGATACAGGGAGATATTGTACTGATCTTTATTGCACCAATATTTAATTAAAGAAATCGATCAATTGCGTTCGTTCAAATAATTTGTAAGCGTTCCATCATAAAGAGTTGAACTTGGAAATAGTTTTGTAGCAAGAGTAATTTAAAAAAAATCATAAATAAGTTTATACAGACCATTATTAACATAATCTGTATACATCTGTAGAATAGAATTCAATAAAGCATTTTGTGTCAATTATGTATATTTTTATGAAAAATTTAATCTTTAAAAACAGTTGGTTGAAAGAAGAGAGAAATAAGGTTTTGCCAGAGATAACCTAAGATTCGGAAACGAATTTCTAGACTTAATATTTAATTTCATACAAGCTGAACATACAAAAATGGAAAATATCTTACATTGAAAACAAGTTTTAAATATTTTTTAACCAGACAATAGGGAAATTATTGTTAAATCTAAAAGTCTGAAATGCTAATATCAAAATTCATATAAAAATATTTTTTTAATTGTAAAATTGATGCTAATCGCTATACTCTTCGAATAATATATACCAAAATTATTCTCCTCAAATATCACAAAAATTCACTGGGTTGTTTGTAATGCTACCCGTTGCAATGGAGAGTTATATATTAAAAAAAATCATACAAACATTATTAATATTATTATTTGAAAAAGCCCCTCCGAACTTAGTTGGATGCCTAAATAGCAAAAAAAAGAAAGAAAAGAAAGAAAGGGAGAAAATTATTTTTCCATTATTTTTTCACCAATCTTATTAACAGCTGACAAAGAAGCTGTTTTAAAAATACTAATTCATTTTAAAATATATTATGAATATGCCGTTATACTAATCCAATAACCAAATCATTACCTATATTATAAAACATACTTTATTCACCAAAAATTTTTTAATAAAAATGTACAGTTTACATTGTTGTTTTTTTTATATAAATAAATTTCTACTTCATTCAGGCATTTTTAAGATTTTTTAAAAAAAATCATCATTTATTTATTATAACTTCTTTATTCGTTTTAATAATTTAGGAAAAATATCAAAATCTACGCTTACCTTGCTTGATCATCCGCAATGATTCTCCGGTGAAACAAATGAGCGCCTGAATCTATTCTTCCGTTTGATTGAAAAAAAGCGCGAAATGTTTCTATTGGAGGAGAATCGGAATGGCAACCGTTAGTAGCTCGGTATCAATAACAGGAAACGCAATTTAAGGAATATATAGGTTATCGGGTCTGTCTTCCTTTACTGCATTTCCCTTGCCCTCATGCGATAATAGCAACAAATCACAAATCAGCAGCCTAGTATAATTTCTCACAGCAAAAGAATCTTCGAAAGAATTTGAAAATAATCTGGAAATTTATTAATATTCGAATCTATTATGCAAACAGGATGGACTAATAAATAGAGAATACCTGATAATGTCTCCCTTTCCACCTCTTTTAAGCCCATGACAATGATTTGTATCATTATCCAAATAATATACATAGTATATAAATTGAAATATAACATTATTCAATAGTATTATTCAGTCTCCAATTTTTTGTTTCTTTTCTTTTAAGCATTTTTTTTTTTTTTTGTATGAAGAAATTTTTATTTCATTTGCGGTCATTTGAATGAAAAATTTCACAGATGAAATCTCAGATTAAAATAACCTCACGTTTTAAATATTTTGAATCCCAAATACCACGTTTAAGCATAAAAAAAAAACAAATATTTAATTTCCATACGCATCAGATATCACATTGCTATAGAAAATAAATAAATAAAGGTTAATAACAGTGACAGTGCATATAAAAAGATTGTTTAGACCTGTAAAATCTAATATTCTTTGAGTAAAATCTGATTAAACGCAAAAGAGAGAGAAAGATTAATAGCGATCACTATTGTTCAAATGAAAATGAGATTTCTTCATGAGAAATTTCGTAATAAATCCGGGGCATAAAAACCGTCAATACACTACACTAGTCTTTTAATATAACTGTTACGGTCAATGTAAATATTAATACTCACTCCGGTTATTATTAATACTAACTGGTTATGGTATTAATAATGACCGGTTAGTATTAATAAGGTACCGTTACATAACGATACCTTAAACAAACTCCCTTTCCCCCTCTTCTTCTACGAGGCTGCCATGACATGATAATATGAGGTCTCAGTTCAAAATGGATTCGGGACTCAAGTGCATTGTGTACGAAGGTTAGGTACATGCAATACAGCTGTATGAGTTTCCGTTGGTGTGGTGCAAAAATTTGGAAAAGGAGAATATACTTGTTCGTGAGTCATCGTTGGGAATCGGCCACAATTCAAAATGAAGTCCTTTTAACACAGATTCCTAAAATGCAGCGTTAATTTAACAAAAGAAATCATGTCTCATTCAGTAATCAAACTCAGATAGTGGAACTGAAAGATATAGATGCTTACAGTTACTGTTAGTACAGGCTGTACAGTACAATTTTATTTAACGAGATTTCTATCTGATAAAATAGCAATTACAATAAACATGAATAACTAACAAATTCTAAAATCAATTGACCACGTCCCTTCATACACTTCTATTAAGTCATGCCGGAAAAGTATACGACACAATTAAGCGAGCCACCTGTATATTCGATTTTTCATTACGAAAATTGAACGGTCTGAAACGCAAAGAATATTAACCTTAAAATACCATATGTTGACTTTAAGCAACGTATTCAATTTTGTCTTCTAAAATATTGTGAGAATGAATTAAAGCTTTGATGCTTGCTAATACAATAAGATTCCTATTGAAAATGTTATTAAAATAACTTATAACATGTTCATGACAGCTGATGGAAAAATTTTAATTCATGTTTTTCACGTATGACTGCATATTCCTTTTGCTTGTACTGTTAACAATGTCATATTTTATTCTGCAATGTTGAATTAAAAATTATTACATAGAAAGTAAAATATATAAGTCTATTTTCATCAGCGTTCTTAGTTGTTTTTGCTGAACTAAAGATCAGTATTGCCGTGTTATTTATTAACATTAAACATTTTTCGTAGCCGTAAACCATCCATAAAGCAAATTACTATTCTTTTTTCAAGCATTTTTCTCGTGATTTTTTTAAATGAAATGAAAGCCAAAAAACATTTCAAAATTCATTAAAAGAAAAAAAACTTATTTTATGGATTTATGGATTAAATGCACGAGTGGGTAAGTCTAATAAATATATTACACAAAAGTTTAAAAAATATATACCTCGTTTTGCGCTAAAGAGTTGACGATCAATGCCATCAAGTCAAAGTTTACAAAACTAGGTCAAAGTCGATTTTGCGGGGGCTTCCTTTTTCGTTTTTCTTTCTCTTTTCTGTTCCGATAAAGCTACTGCTTTTATTAGACCGCCAGAGGGAATTACAATGGTTGATGTATTGAAGTTCTAGATTTTTTTTCTCGGCCCTGCCGGCATTTTTGACAGAGATTGATTGGGTGAAGCCCAATTTAGAAATCGATATATTACGGAGTCATCGGGTTCGTAACAGATCAGCGATTAAGTGTGAAAAGAGCAGAGATACTCAATTTACTGATAAGTAAACCGGACTGGAAATATTTTTCATAAAAAAAATACATTAAGCCTACCTAGAAATGTAATTTCTCATACTGAAACAGATTTAAATAGGTGCTAAAATCAATCTATTGCTTCAGAGTTAACATCTTTTCTTCCACTTTTTTTTTAAAAAGCTACGACACGACAGAAACATATCGATTTAACTAGGAAAATAAATCGATGCTTCAACGATCGATATTTTTTTTTTTTTGAAACAGTATTAGTAAGGTAATTTATATGAAATTATATTACTGTTATTTCTATAGCCATATTTGCTAATAAATGCTAATAATAATTTGCTAATAATGTGTGTATGCGTGCATGTGCGCGCGTATTAGCGTTCAACAGGCCACATCGCTTAACCTATAACAATCATATTTTGCACATATATACTTTGGAAAATGTGAATGTGCATCTTGGAATGAGTTTTTTT
>JAPMOR010043471.1:231938-284816 GCA_026543865.1 Argiope aurantia
TATTAATTTTAATTATTGAAATTGATATGATCATTTTCAGCTATTCGAAACAGTATATCTATGTCCCTCTCTCTACAGTATGTCACCAGAATTTTCAATATGATGTTTTTTTAATCAATAGGTAAAATTTCTTTAAAAGAAAAAAAAAACATGTTAATAGAATAATAATTATTTTAGAAAAAAAGAATGGTTTCAGTTTCGTTCCCAATCAGTTATTTCTTTTTTCTGAACAAAAAAGAAGCAGGCAAAAAAAAAAAAAAAAAAAAAAAATCTAGATCATTTCCTGTGCTCCAATTGCATATAAAAATGGTGGAAAACGGTCGGTTCCTGTGTCAATTTTTAAGAAAACCTATCTATCCAAAATAAATGAACTGGTCAAAAAGTAAAATCACCGCACAGCACGAAATTAGAATAGATTACAAAGAAAGAGAATAAATTACAATAGCCTTCTGTCATAGAACATTATGGGGCCGCGGTGGCCTGGTGGTAAGGTCTTGGCTTTGGAACCAGAGGGTTTCAGGTTCGAGACCCATTCCACCGAAGAACCGTCGTGTTAGGGGGTCTGCTGCACGTTAAATCCGTCCTGACCAAACGTCTTTCCGCTGGTGTGGTGTGGTGTGGAGAGGGTGTTCCAGCTCAGGTGTCGTCCTCGTCATCTGACCACGGTTCAAAATTACGAGGTCCGTCCAAAATAGCCCTAGTATTGCTTCAAACGGGACGTTAATATAGCTAAACCAAACCAAACCATAGAACATTATGCAAAATAGGAAACGTTTCTTAGATAAATGTATCATTTAATCTGAAAACATATTTTGACATTGAAGAAAGGAATAATTTATTTAAAAGATACATTTCAAAATGAAAGATAAGAGTTTTTTTTCCGCCTATAGAAAGAGAAAATGATCAGTGCTAAACTATTTGTTAAAAATCAGATTTAAAAGGCATTACAAATTTTTTTAAGACTGCCGTATTTATACAAGAGTATTTCGAATTTCGACTTCACAACGCCAGTTTAAGAATGAAGTTTGAAAATGCTAAAACCAATCATGTATTAGTTAATTTGTTACGTTGTCGATAGTTAAAATAATCTGTGTTTGTTTTTTTTAAACTTTAGTTCGAGACGCCCCGGATTCCAAATACGCAGTCTGGACCACTTATTAGATTAACCCTCCAGCTGTATCTCGCAAGTTGGCAATCAATCCATTTTCTGTTGCATCCCGCCTTTTTCGCAATTTAGAATGTTAGAGTATTATATTATTATCGATTAACATATAGTATCAGTTCACTTTCTTTTTGAAAAATACTTGAATTTATTTGCAAAAATCGCATCTAAACAGTGATTTTAAAGAATTATTCAGCCAGAGGATTAAGCATAATGAGCAAAATCCAAACAATGGAATAATTAATTATTAAGACAATTTCAAAACATTGATTTTTTTTAACCTATAATATTTATTCACTAAATTTCAAGACATTATGTTGTTTCTATTAAAAATAGAAGTAGACAATGTCAAACTGAAAGTTTTTTTTTTTAAGAATACACGAGATACTGAAGAGTGAATATATATAAAATTTAATAATGCACAAAAAATAATTAACTTATTTGCAAGTTTTATATATAAAAATAAATTATATACAGAGGATTATCAGAATACTGCATTATCATGGAGGATAGAATGGAATTATAAAATGAAAGTTGAATTGTTTCTGTTCTTCATCCGATTGATAATGCCACCACAAAGTAATTTATGTTGTTGTTGCTTATCCCCTCTGGATTGAACATCAATTCAAAGCAAGCCCAAGGGATCGGGGAAAGAGGGGTGCAGTAGCTTCTGAGGGTAAAGACCCCTGAGCACCCGAGGGCAGAAGTCTGATTTCTAGCTCATATGGAGATGACACTCACACATTCGCTTGCACAACCCCTTTTTACAGGGAAGCTTTTTCACACACCTCACAGATAGAACACAGGATAAAGAACAACTATGTTCGAAACCAGGACTCAAACCTGGGACGCCCAGATCACGGGAAGACGCTCTACCCCTATGCCAGGATTCCAGTACAAAGTAATTTATTATCAAAGCACACATTCGCTTTCCAACGCACAAAAAATAAAAAGTCATCTAAATTCACTAAAAGAGCATTTGAGATAAATGAAGTGTCCTTTCTGAGCAGAAAAAATTTATGATAATTGTGTTTCTTCCATTATTGCGTAAGCCTAAGTAAAGAAAAGCTGTTCGATGTTAATCGATAAAGCTTTAAAAAATACATGCATACCAATTAAGAATATATGTTTTTCAATACATTGAAAAATAAGTCTAATATACTTGCAGAATAAATTCCATCCTTTTCAATTTTGGATCGGGAAGAAATGATGCATCCGCGAATATTTCATATATGTCGGTTGCAGATATATATTTTACAACTGCATGTATTCTAGTATACGAGATTATGATAATACACTAAATATTCTTCTCAATTCATTGGTATTTTTTCAATTTTACAGATATTACATCTTCCAATTAACAATTTAAATGATATCATAAAAAGATTTTATTTCAATGCTACTGATCAAAAGAAATGTACTCTCTTTAGTAAAAAAAAAGTAACTTTATACTCTTAAATTTCCCTTATTTCGTCGTATCATTAATATAACAAAAGCAAAATGACTGTTACTTGTATAAGATGTATCAACGGTTACACTCAAATTTAATAAATTATCTTTCAAGTTCATTTTAAAAATAATAAAACTCTTTATCCTGCAAGGCAGTTTAGAAGCAGGCCTCATAATTTTGAATTGGGTCAGATGGCAACAACAATACTTCATATAATATTTGTCTCATAATTAACAGAATTAAAATAATAGTGCATACACAGGGAGCATATACAGCATACAATGGATAACAACGAATCTCAAATGCACTATTTCCATCTCAATATCGAATTTTAGATGAATTAAATTAATATTCTAAATCTACGAAAGTAATTTTGGAATGAATTTCATTATTTGAAATGCAATTACATGATCAGATTGACATCTCAGCCGGCAATTCTTTTTAAAAATTAATAAAAAAAAACTTTAAACATAGATAGATTTAGCGTACAAGGAGGATCTTTAGCGAATTCGGAATCTGGATTATGCTACCTTTGGGAAAGAGTCGCTACAATCGAACAGGCAGGGCACTTGTGTTGACCTCTATTACCAAAACACGGAAAACAAAGACTTCAATTATCTGCACAATCGAATATTTCAGTGTTTATCTCATAAACCAATGTAAATTTTAAATTAGATTGTCTTCGACACGAAAACGAAGTCGAGATTCTAACAACCGAATCATTATCAATGCAATTTTACTTCAAACTCATCCTTATTAACATCATTTAAATTATACATAATATAAAAATAAAATATTGGTATCAGAAAGTGAAATGTGATTTAAACTAAACTGCATATCTAAGATCTTATGATGAGTAGAACAAACATTCCGTTTTTTGTTTTTGTTTTTTTTTTGTACATTGTCTACTGAGTAGCGATTTTAAACAAAACCCAGTGTCTCCAAATGTACGTGTTATAATGTTTTTAAGTTAAGCTAAGGAAAATAAATAAATAAACCAACTACTGTAAGGAAGAGTGGAGCGTGGAAAGGGCAACAGCTGTGAAAAGAATCAAAAGAAGAGCATAAATTGATCTGGACTTCCGCCAGAACTGCTGTCTACGGTTTCATTTGAAATGAATAGATTACTTAATCTTATTACAATAATAATAATAATAATAATAAAACTGGAGTGAAATCAGAATTTTCATCATGAGAAACAGACCAAATTAATAAACAAATCTTTTTATTATTAATAAGACCAAGTTTTTTTTTTTTAATTTCCGGTTAAGAAAAATTTACGCGGTTACGAAATTTTATAATAATAAAACAATGAATAAGATACAAATGATTCATATATAAGAGAAACTGCAGTTCAAAAATATTTATAGACTATTTTTACTATGAGCAATGAGAGTTCAAACTGACAATACTGGTACAAAAACTAAAAATCCATTGGGTGTATAGAGCACAACCACAACAGGCTGAATAACAGAGACAGACGCTTTATTCTACAAGAAAACAAGAGTTCTCAGAAGTTTTGTTTTTTCACAAAGCGTACACAAAGCAACGCTAGCAGTAAATAGCAACAATCAGTGATAAACAACTATTTCAGTATAAAATGAGTAAGAGAGTAGGAGGAGGGACTTCGCTCAACTATTCATGTCTCTCGACTCGTCTGCAACTTTCGTTTTTGTCGCCAAATTCGAACTAGCCGCCAAATAATCACCAGGTCCGGGGGTAATTAACCTGGCATTTATATAAAAGCCATTGCTACGGTTGTGAAACTACCTTCCTTAACAAGAGACTAACTGTGCTGGGAAGAAATATTACAAATTCATAACAATATGCAGAAAACTTATCAGCAAGCAAATAACTAATGGATCAAATAATAGTTTTTCTATACATATTATAGCTATAGAAAGATCTCCATGAAATTAAATAAATTTAGAATTAAATATACATTTTTAGTAAATAGAATTTTTGAATTTAATGCTAAATTTATTGAAAAGTAATCATTAATTTAAAGTACATTAACATAATATTCATGGTTGTTTTAACTGGGTTCGATGATATACTGTTACTGATGGCATCCGTTGGATGTTCGGTGCTTCGGTCCATTAAACTCGGTACTATGTAATATAGCTTTATTTCCCCCAAAAGACGCAATAGGCAGGTAACAAACACACGATAGTGGTGCATGCAAAGAACGCGGTATGTAGACACTAACATAAGCAAACAACAAATTCTTAAATAGAAAAGAGCTCGGAGTAAACAACTAGAATGCTTGCACTGCGATCAACCCTCCAAAGAGAATATTGCTTCAGTCCCTCGCGTTTTGACAGGTTTTTCCGACAGGGTATGAAAATTTCTAGAATGGTGATCCTGTCACCTAATGGAGGTATTCAAAAAAATTTCTACACTTTCCAGAATTTTCATTTTTGTCGCCAAAGTCGCCGAGCTCGGGGTTCAATGTCCTGGCACCCGTTTAGAACATCTGCACATCTCTCTTTCCAGCAATGAGACTAATATTGCAAGAAACAGTATTACAGATTCATAACTATCGATACCTTAAATGAATAGTGTCCAACAAAAGAAAGTTATGCAAGTTTACAAGACCGTAAATACATTTCATTAAGGCCAATCCATAATGCAAGAGTAACTGAATTAAAAAAAAAAACGTATTTTATAGACTACATTAAAAAGGTTCATTGCAAAGCTTTGATTTAGAACAACTTTTTGAATTGGTTGACATCAAGGACTACCAAAAAGCGGCTCATCAAAGGCAACGCTATTTTTTTGGAGCTTAACAAAAACCAATTTTATGAGTATATTTTAACAGCTTCCGAGATATTTCTTAATCTAGTCATACAAAGCAGCCGAGTGAAACATTAAAAGAATCTATTAAAAAGGGGGGGGTGTGTGTGCAGGGGGAGTGGAGAGGATTTAGAAATATTTCTGCCTTTTACTTCTCTAAAGAAGCAAAATTGATTTTTTTTTAAAGTCTAAAATGCTTTTACAAAACAGATTTAAGAGCAGAATTTTAATATTCCCTTCACATAAAAATCTAAAATTAATAGTAAAAGATTTTCAAATATGCCGAGGAAAAGAAGCACTCTTTTTGAAAAACCAACTTAAAAGCTTCTAAAAAGATTTTTTTTTTTAAATATCCATATAACTTAGAAACGAGAAAAAAAGCATATACATGAATGATTTAAGATTTAAAAAAAAAAAAAAAAGAATATTCGAATGCGTGTATGTGTGGTTTGTGTGTGCGTGTGCGCAAGCATGTATGTATATTATTCCAAATGTATGTATATTATATATATATGTTCCAAAAACAAAAGTTGTTAAGTCATTTATTATTTCATTGCATATGAGAATTACTAAATCTCACAGAAAGGAAATATTCTCCAAACAGAATCTCAAAATTCAGAACTGATTTAAAGATGCGTTCATTTTTCGTTTCTTAAGTAAATGTAATTGCAAACTTCGTATTTTTAAAATGGAGCAAGAGGAAATTTTTCAAATATGAATACTATGAACGTACCTGAAGGTATTGTAATTATACAAAATAAATCCTTTCTATGATGCAGCACACAATTTTCTCAGAAATAATTTTAGTTCTGGAAACTTCCTCTTGATTTATTATTATTTTCATAACTTTGAGGATTTTTTTACAGGTTAATCCAGTTATTTTAATTCTATCTAATCAGTGATATTTATATCAGGACAAGAGAATAATAATAATAAATTCTATTAAGTCTATAGTAATACAATTTTTAAGTAAATTTTTCACTAAAAATGAAATTTTAAAAATTACAGCTGAAACGGTCTTTGTTGCCAGTTTTGTTTTATAATACATATGTATACATTGAATTATAAACTATAAAAGTATTCAGCTTACAAACAGAACCCCTCCCCTTCTCTACTTTCTGTTAGCAAAATTACCCGCGCGATTTCTGACCAATAATGGCGTTTCTGATGAGTTCATATCTTATTTATGTTTATTTTTTTATGGCAGCATATATTCAAAATTATTATTTTCTTATGTTAATAGCTTTTTCATGCTTTAATAAACAAAATCCTAATTATGAACAGATGGGATAATGTTAAAAACCAGGTGGCGGGGTCATTTCAAAATTTTTCTCACATATTCTCTAACGAAAATTCTCTTTTCTCGCATTTCTCGAATATTCTCTAGTCCATAAAATTGTGGACTTTGAGCAAGGCGGTGAACGCCATGAGAGTTTAAACTTTTATTTTCAGAGTCCCACACATCAGCATTGTGTATTTCTTAGTATAGTGAGGAAAACCGGTATATATTTTAAACGCCTTTTTGTCCACCGAATGATATCAAAATGTGAACTGAATTACAATTTCGGTAAGGAAAGATGATATACTAAATTCAAAATTTTACACGTACCAAACATCAAAAGTGTACCAAATATGTGCACCAAATTTTATTCTTCTAGATTTTTAAGATTTGTAACTATCGTATTCACTTGCGTTCGGACAGTCAAAACGTGGATTTTGTTCAATATTTGGCAGAAATCTACCAATTTGATGCAAAGGTCACAAACCAAATTTCATCCATTTAACTCAAACCATTCTGAATTATGCCTCTCTACATGTCAGTGAACACAACTCTAAAAATGCATTTTTCTTTAATTAATATACTTCGAATGCGAGAAAAGAAAAAGAATACAGGGAGCTGTATAAATCATTAGGAATATATAAATAAAACAATGTATAAATTAATGACAACATTTTTAAAAAAATGAGCCATAAAATACTATTCTAAACAGAAGCAGCAAACAGCAGCAAAAAATATAGATATGCACATTAAATGAGTAACAAATAACACAGAATTCTTAAACATACGCACGCGCGGCACTACGATTCTTCTCTAAAAAATAAACAGACGTAATAAGTTCCGCGAGATTATATTCTACCTTCGCAAACCACCCGGGAAGACGCCGAACATAGAAACCATTCCTCGCACAAGATAAAATATTACTTTTTAGCGATGCACTCTTCTATAATTACATTTCCCTTTCTTGTCCCTTTGACTGAAAATTATGCAAAACGCTCTCATTCTCTTCTTCCCGAAAAGAAAGGAACAAAAGGCTGGAAGAAGAAGAGAAGAAAACGGCTGCATAATTCATGAAGACACCCCAGGGCGAACGGAATAAAGAGTTTGCAAATCCCCCTCTATAAGACAATTCATTTTTATTATTATTATTTCCTTCTTTCTTCCCCACAGACCTTATATAAATAGAATTCCAGCGAAATAAAAATCGTATTGGGTTGATTCCGAATGGATTAGGGGGGGGGGGTAGAAGAAAAGTAGATTATATATCTAGAATTGTCCATCGTTCCTGTGCGATAAAACATAGAAGCATGCTATGTTCACAGGCATTACTGGAGTATGTTCAACACAGCCTGCAGATATGAAATATAAAATGCATTGGACAATTTCTTTAATCTGATGGATGGATATTCATATTATAATGCTCGGAGTCAGCACCGGTTGATTTTCTATGAATAATAAAAGTTGAGTAGCGGAAAATTAAAATTTGAATGTTTGAATTCAAAACAGATTATTTATTTTCTCCAAAGCTAATTTCCATGTCCTATTAAATTCTCAGAAACTGATGCATAATTTAATTTTTCATTAAAAAAAACCCAAATAAAAACGTTTATTGCTATGGAAGATTGTTTTCGATGTTGGCAATTAGGGAACAGAGAGGAATCTTAAATGCTATATTATATATATATATTATATATATATATATATATTGTAAAGCTGTTAAAATCAAATACACCACTGCATCGAAATGTATGATTCAACTGTTACACATACATTGTGCCGATAAATAAAATCATGTATATTTAAATATAATAATTCTACAGCAATATTTTTCTAAGGAGGATGCGCAGCTATTTTTAAAAAAATAAAACGCGTCTAAACAAAGCCTATTAATCAGTTGTTGGTTATGGTTTTTGAAAACGCTTTCACGCATATTCTCTAATAAAATTGTTATTCCAGAGAACTCTTTGCATGGCATGGGCGAAAATAATTACGTAATATTAACATTTACCGTCAATTTAGCATTTTAATCTATTGTGTGTCGGAGAATGTTTAAAGGATTAATCCCTAACACGCAATTAATATCCGAAAAACAAATTTGTGTTTTACGTGTGTTTTCTCCTTAAACGATTGGAACAAGAATTTTGCCACTACTCTTGTAGTGGCAAAATTACATATCAAATTTGATATATTAAAAGTCATTTCATTTTTTGATTTATTGCATTTAAAAGTTTTGAAAATACCGACCGACAGATGGTCAACCCCTTATAGGATTAGGTATGAAGTTTGTTAGGTGCATGCCCTATAGATATTAAATTTGTGTTAGAAATTTTATCCGTTTAGCTTGCTTTATTTGAAATTATTGTATTAACCTTTATTCGAACAGCCGGACAGACAGAATTCTGAATGAATTTTGCCCAAAATTTGATAGAAATCTATAAATTTGGTACAAGGACTGTGTACCAAATTTCATCCGTCTAGCATCAAAGCGGTTTTTAGTTATCTTTGTCAAAGAAAAACAGACATTTTCTAAAAATGTGCTTTTCTAACTCAAGGTTTAGTTTTAGTTTAGTTATATTAACGCCCCGTTGTAAAGCAACACTAGGGTTATTTTGGGACGGACCTCGTAATTTTGAACCGCGGTCAGATGACGAGGATGACACCTGAGCTGGCACCCCCCTCTCTACGCCACACCACACCAGCGAGAGGACGTTTGGCATGACGGATTTAACGTGCAACAGACCCCCTTACACGACGGTTCTTCGGTGGAATCGGGTCTCGAAACTGAAACCCTACGGCTCACAAGTCGAGACCTTACCACCAGGCCTATTCTAATTCGGGGATTTCTAATCAGAATGTAGAGATTCATCAAAATCTTGTTCCGAATTTTTTGACGATTACAGGATTTTCTCTACACTTTGCATACGAGAAAGTAAAAAGGAGTTGCGTAATCCTATCTTTTGACCGATTAGTGCAATGTATTGCAAAGGTATTAAATTGAGGCTTAATTTTGCTGTTATAACATTCCGTTTTCGAGGATAACACAAGAATTGAGGCACCAAAACAATCTCATGCTTTCGAATATTTGTCGAGTAAGAAGCACAACACTTTAGCTATTCCCTATTCGAAGAAGTAAGTGCAAAGACATTTGACCTTCGAGTGCAGATTTATTGTGCAAAGACATTTGTCGGTTCCATATAGCTAATAGGACACAAACACAGCTCCGCATAACTCATAGAATTCCGTTTAATAAAGCTTTGAATCAGTGTCAATCAATTTATTTTTCAGTAAAGGCCACGAGGAATAAAAATGGAATATTATATTGATTTCAGGACTAAAGCTTCGGAATTCTGAAAAATAGAAATTGACGCAGCTTTTGACGGTTATTCTCTCTAAGGATTTAATTAAAATAAGTCATTTTTCTTTTGGAAGCATAAGAATGAATATAAGTTCTTAAAAATCAATTTCGATACCATTTCCCCATTGAATGAAATAAAAAACTCTGATAAAGATTAAAATTCATTTGAGGTGAAATGAGTATTTGTAATGATTCATCCAAAAGAAAGGGGGGGGGAGAGAAAATATTTTTCAAAAAAAAATATTAAAAACGAAGACGTTTGCATTATAAATACCAGAACATTCTAAAGTAAGAGTCTTTTAAATCTGTAAAATAACACAGCATAAATCATTTCAAATTTGGATATTCAGTAATTTTTTTATAATATAATCTTATATATCCAATATAATAAAATTTTACAAATGAAACAGAGGCTATCCATTCGAAAAAAAAAAAAAAGCTTACATGTATAAAAATTATGAATAAAATAAAAATAAAAATTACAACATATGTGACGGAAGAAAAATATTTAATGGGAAATTGCAATTATTTTTTTAAAGGGAAATAAAACCGATACCAATTAGTAGAAGTTACAAAGAAACAATGTTAAAAAACATGATCTCAAGAGATCGAAAGGCGAAACAGTAGATGAAATGTAGCGCCATCTCGCTTACAAAAAATGAACTATGAGAATTTTTATTAAATATACTTAATGCACATGGCTCTTAATATGAGTAATCACTTAAGAGAGATTCGTAAAGTAAGCAAATATATAACTGTTAATAAGAGTCTCTCAACTATATCAGAATCTCGCAATTACAATTATTTTCTTTATTGAACTATCTTTCGAAGAAAATACTATTAAAAAAAACTGCAAGTATGTTGAAATGACAACCAGTAAAGATTTTCAGACTTTTAAATAATTTTCTACATATGCTTAAATAAAATTAATGATAGGCTTGTTGAATTTGAAATATAATAACCGCCTTCCTAACGATATTAAAAGCATCCGTTTTGTAATGCCAACCAAATTTGATGAATACTTTCTCACAACAAATGAAAGTATTGTTATAAAAAGTATTATTTGTTTTTATTATAATGTATTATAATAATTATACTTTATTATAATACTTTTATTATTATCAATAAAAGTACGATTATTATTATACTTTCTCAGACCAAATGAAAGTATTATTAAAAAGTATATTTTATATGTTAAGTTACATTTGCACAATGAACACGGAGCATTCTGCCTGCTTCGAGATCCATGAAAAGTGGTGAAATAGGGGCAATAGGACTCAATAGGAGCAGTAGTAATGGGCTTGAGGTTTAAGCCTGAAGTTAAGGAGTAAATTGATTAAAAGTAAGTTTATTTTTAATCAATGTTTAATATCAATACATACTGAGGACGATCATTGATGAGATATTAAATAATATTTTCACTGTGCGCTTTCAAATAAAATTAAAATTGATAGTGATTAGGACTACAAAAATTTTGTCATTTTTTTTCGCCAATAGGAAATGTACAGAGAAGTGTAGTTTTTAAGATGCCTCGTGAAAATGGGGCTTGGACGGAAAAGGCAAATACTGACGGCTTATTTATGTGTTATGAGATTTTCAAATGAAATGGAAATTGGCGAAAGCAGAGCAATGATTGAAGTTGGAAAATTTTTCTTTAATTTTCCTAATTCTTTGGAAAAAAAAATAGAGATTAATGAAAACGATATTTTATTTGTTAAGGCTGAAACTCTACAAAAATTTTATTTTATAATTCTCCAAACTCTATGTTGGCTGGGGGAGATGCGCAGATGACAGTTTATGACGTATATAAGAATTAAGCTGAAGAATTAAGATCAAATATATCTTAATTTGTGATTTTTTCTTTTATTAAACTACAAATATAAAACATTTTTTTTAAAAAAATCAATAAAAGGTTCAAAAAGATTTGCATGTAATGTAAGCCTAACGCTCCATTAATGAAGACAGCGACTGCGCTTTGAACAGAAAATGAATAATTTATGCTTTAAAAAGTACTAAATATTTTAAAAGGGAAAAAAACTTAGCCTTTGGTATCTTCCTTTCAAAAAAATTTTTAAATCCCTCTTTTTTTCTTTTTCTATTATTATTATTCTTTGCTTTGCTAAAGACTAACTTAAGGTAAGTGACTAGGTTTAAAAGACGATTTTTTTTTTTGCGAAATTATGAATTTTTCTCATTTAACATTCTTAATGTTTAAATAAGTTTCTTTATAAAACCGTTAGAATTTAGTTTCTGTGTCTATTTTTTGAGAAGTTACACTGATATTTATATTTGCATTTATAAGAGTTTTAATGCTATTTTACATCTTTAGATGATATTTTCGCAAATTCTAATCTTCAATAGAATTTTCTTATAAAAAATCTCTTAAGTCAAAATTTAATATATTTTTTGTTCAAAATTAGCATAATAATTTCTTAATATGTTCTGCAGTTCTTGAATTACAGAATAAATAATCAGTTAATTTTGAAAGATTTTATAGTTGTTTTAGTACCTTACAATGTGAAAACAAAAAGGAAATATCGAGTTATTTATCAGTCGAATCCAAATATTTAAATAATAAATAGAAACACAGTTTATATTTTAGTTCAAGAAATAGATAATACATTCCTTAAGTTAAATACAAAACTTAAAGCAAATCATTTGATAAGCCCCCCCCCCCGAAAAAAAGACATTTTTGCAATTTTTAAATTTTGGTTCCATAGGTGTTTTTTCAAACTTTTTTTATGCAAATATTAAAAAAAAAAAATATTTTCGAACACTTTTCAAAAAATTCATTCCGAACGTCGCCACATACCTTAAAAAAAACAATGACTAAATACAAATAAACGTTAGGAACGAACAATTGAAAACCTAATCCCAAAATTTGCTAATGAAAATAAGGTACATGTATTATAGTGAAGTTCTGTTGTTCAGGAGCAGCCACATGGCCTGTCTGAGACCTGGGTGTTCGGTTTCAAGACATCTGCGTGGTTTCCCCCCCCCCCCCTCCTTTCAAAGGCCACGGGTTCGCTGGTGTGTTAAATAGCCCCTATCACCCTTGAAGGTTAACGTTTTTAACCTCTCTCACAAGTGGGCTTCCCTCCTCACCCCCCTTTGCAACAGACGAAGACATTTTCCCACTGAAAAATGCACAACGCCCACCGACCATCTGAATGAGTGCAACCCTACTTTGGTGTAGGACAAGATAAAATCATGCGACTTGTGGACAGAACTTGTGTTCACTGTAACCGCATTCTCCGTTCCCCATTATATTTCAATGGCAGATTTTTTATCGCTTTTAACTGTTGGATTTTAAAACTTATTTAAGCCATAATTAACTTTTGCTGTGCAATTGGATGCAAAGAAAAGGCTTCTAAGGATAGTCCTGTATCATTTCACAGGTATATACAAAAAACATTCTGTTTATATCCATTTTAAGTCTATTTAAAATTTCGTAACGTCCATCACTCAGTGATTTTGGTGTTAAAACTAAATAATATTTCATAGTTTGGTTTAGTTATTGTATTAAATTTATTTAATTTGTTATTAAGCTTCATTTAAACTGATGTAACTGCATTATATTTTGTTACTTGTTTTATTTTAATCTCGAATGTGTTTATATCATCTCTATGGAATGATCGCTGCACTGACGGGAGTTCATTTTTGAAGCATGCTTGTGCATGTCGTAGCCATAAAATAAGACCAAAGTGATGTAACTCCTGAGATAGTGATATGATGCCCGGAGAATATTATTGTTTTAACCCTTAAATGCATAGCGATATAGATCTGCATCATATGTTTAAAGCCTCATCCTCTTATGACGCTTCTCTCTCTCTCTCCTTTGCATAGTTTTTTTTTCTTTAATTTTACCAAAACTTAATCGTTTTCGAATGCTACTAAAATTTTTGACAGTTTATTTTTTCATCTGTGACAATTTTCAATATTGGCACGCAATCTGAGTACAGTTTTATTTCGACAGGTGTTACGAATTACGATTATTTATATAAAAAGTAATAAAAACATATATAGGAAAAATTGTTTTCGTATAGGAATTTATTTTATTTCTATTAAGAGTAAGGAATAATATTTATATTTTTGCACATACTGGTAAATTTAAGCAAGAAAATTGAAGCTTGTGTGATGTAAAAATACATGAATATGCAAAATCGGTTCTATATTAAGTTCACTAAACCTAGAGGGTCATCTCATCCTTTGCCATCTATAGATGTACGAAAAGACGGCGTTGGTCACTCGATTGTATCTTCAAACAGATGGAGGTGCAAAATTCCCCTATGCAAGAATACCACACAGTGGTCAAGTAGCAAATGCAATGTTCCTTTATGTTTTTAAACGCTAAAAATAAGTGTTTCGTGAATTTTCATGTTTTGTAATAAGAAGTATTCATTATGTTTGAAATATTACATTATTGTACGCAGTGAATTCGTAGAACTCAAGGAGTGATTGCTCATAATGATGTAGAAATACATCAAAGTTTTTTGAAAATTAAAAATTCTTGTGTGTGTGCATTTTTTGTATTTTTCCCATTAACTACATCCATTTCTCGGTTGATTTCAAATTTTATTAATTAAAAATAAAAATTTATGCATTTAAGGGTAAAAGCATTGTGTTTCGATAATGATTAATTAATGAGTAATGATTAATTAATGAGTATGGGATATTTGGCTATAAAAGAAGTTGGTATGCAATTTTCCCTTAGTAACTGGATCCCCAATGGGCAGTGGTGTAGTAAACTAAAGGACCAGAAACTATAAACAATTTTAGAAAGCAATATGGATACAAATTTCGGTACGTACATTCAGCTATAATCGCCTTTCTATTATTTTGCAGAAATACAATGATATAACATGATATTTATAAACTATGATGATTCCGCCAAGAAAATCTTACATCCTTCTTCATAATTCTCAAGAAGAATTCGAGCAAGTTAAAACATGGTAATGAAAGGAATTTTTTTAAAAAAAAATTCTTAATAAAGAATACTGGAAGTGATTTAAATTTCCTTTAGATGAAAATTATCACTAGAAGCTAAAGTGCGGTAAAAATCATTATTTGGAAATAAAGGATAGATTCCGAAATTACCTCCTGAAAATGATATTTGATAATACAGTGAAATATCATTTATTTTTTTACTCTTTATTCCTAAAAGTATTAAAATGTATATTTTTGAGAGCCACAATTACTTCTGAAACTAATTTTTCCGCTATCAAATATTTTATTATATTGCGAATTACAATGGAAAAATTATTACGAATACAATTACAAAATTATTGTATTAAGAGAACGGCTTTATATGTCTGTTCACTCAGATCAGATGGGAAGAAAATAACTGTAATTATTTTAAGTAGAATAAAATTATAAATTTTTACATCCATCCTGGTGAACATATAAAACACGCTTACCAAGATTTTTTTATGCACTCTAAGGACATATTTTCGAAGCATATGTGGAAAAATATATTTCAAAAATTTTCCTTAAATTACATTAATACATTTTTTTCTACGAATGATAAACTTATATTTAAATTGCATTCATAATAAATAAAATTATATTAAAAGATTTCACAAAACTTTGTCCTGAACAAGTGTTAAACCACAATATTTAAATATTTACGAATGCAGTAAAAAGAGAGAGAAGTAAAGAAAAAGAAAGAAAAAGCAAAAATGAAAAAGTGGAAAAAATGATTCAAGAGCCATTTTGTGGCTCTGGCATTGAAATATTGCATGATTCACTACACAGTGGGAAAGCCAAAAATGTCTCTTTCCACTCAAATTTATGGCATTTCGCCAAGCACAATATGTGATATTAGTTATTTTCGAATTATACATTCTATTGTTCCGACATTATGAATTTTCAAATTGCTTTGAGAATCATAAAACACAGAATTAAAAAAAAAATATTTTGATCATTTTAACTACTTAGATAAACTTACTCTCCGTATATAAAAGTCGTTAAATGCTATGGAAATCACAAATTTTTAAATGAAATGGTGGGAGCGTTTAGATTAGTGTTTTAAAGCCACACGAGAGGTATTTTAAGACGCGTCCAGTAATTTTGGACAGTAATCAGATGACGAGGGCAACATTTGAGCTGACACTTTTCCCCATACGTATGCATATCGTTAAAGGAAGGATGCTTCACCCTAAACGGATACACATATGAAGCTTTATATTACCAACAGGATGCGTATACATCATGAAGTAGAACATAAACATCAATCGAATACATATACCTCACGAAATAGAATATAAACATTAATCGTATTTCACCAATTCTAAAATTCGCTGAATATTGTCTTCTTAATTGAATGCTCAGTAAAAGCTATGGAGAAAGAACTAAATCTTATGTACCATGCGCTAAAATTCAATTTGCAAGCCGTGTTTTGCATTTCACGACACATGATGTAATTTATAGACATTCTGTGTAAATAAAATCAAGGTTTCACAGATTTTTGCTTCTGTTTCTGTTTCTCATATTTAGAATACCAGTGAGATTTAATGATCCCAGTAAGTAGTACCAATGGAATACATATTATTGGTACTACTTACTGGAATCATTAAATCCCACTGGTAATATAGGTAAAAGAAACAACAACAACAAAAAATCTTAATATTGTTTGCCAACAGATTCTAAAACCCTCCGCGTTTTTGCGCATGAGTTAGGATGGGTTTAACTCGACAAAAAAAAAAGTAATATGAAAGAGGAATGGAGGAGATGTTTACATTTAACAAATAAAGTAAATTCCGGAAATGCGCACGCTCTTCCGCGTATCACCCCTTAGTGGGATAGAATCATCGAAAAGTGGTCGCCTCAGGACACTGAAACGTACAGTATGTCCCATCTACTCCATAAATTCCGTCCTTCCCACTCATCATATGATAATAATCAAGTATGATTAATTTTAAAATAACTAAAATAATACATTTTGTGTGTGGGGGGGGGAGAGAAATTAAAGGTTTCCAAAATAAAAAAAAAGAATGATAGTGTAAGGATTAATAAATCATATAAAAATGATGGAAGTTAAAATTCAATATTACCATACAGAAAGATGAACAAGTAGATATCAAAATTTCTCTTTTTCATTCTAAGATATTAATTATTCAAACGGTTCGCTTGAAATAAATTAACAATTAAAAACATACAGCGCCATTACAGCTACTATTATTTTACCCCAACAATGCAATTCTTTTAGAAATTTGAGGAAGAGTATTTAAAATTCTTTGCTGGCAACACACAGATTAAAATCGGTGAAATAAAGAAGGGCACGTCAGAAAAGAAAGAGTCGGGACAACAAACAAACAAGCGCTGCAAATGCGAGAAGTCATTCATATTCAAAACGGCAAAACAAAAGTTCTTCTGCACAATAAACTAAGCGACAATTGCGACTTTGTTCTCTAAACCTCTCCAATGTCTTCTGTTTTCTTTAGAACAGGATAACGAGATAGTCACAAGGCAGCCGATATACATATAAAAAAGAAACATTAATACAATGTTAAAACAACACTGTGAGGATAAATGTTAAAAGGGTCAGGTCTTCCACACAATACAGCAAGTGCGCGTACTATTTATTATAAAGAACCAGCAATTTTCATTTAAAGATACTCTCGGAAAAGAAAATGATTGTCGGCAGTTCAAACACACTTAAGACAAATTTATTCTTGGAAGCCTTTATGCATTTGCATTGAGGACAGGAATAAAATATTTCCGGTTTACATTATTCGCCGAAACTGTAAAGAGACCACCCAGTATGCTGCGGATTCAGCTAATAGTTGAACATCCAGGCTTTAAGAAATTACACCATCAAAACGCTTAAGAGCAATGAATAGACAAATTAAATAAGTAGGCAAAAGGGAAGATTCTTTAGAAATTCTAAATGTGAAAAAATACAGAATTTAGACAGTTCATTAAAAATTCTTAACTTCTATTTAAAATACTGATACCGTTTAAAAAGACAATCTAATTTAACAAATTAGATTTCAAAATGGCTCATTTCAAGTAAAATTTATTTATATCTAAACCCAGTGTCCTTTTAGACTCTTTGCTATCATTACATTAAATCTTTCATTTTAATAATTATATTTATGAATATATTGTTACAAATTAGTTATATGACTTCCCTACGCAGTTAAGGAAGGTAGTAAGGCTTCTGTAAAGGAAGGTAGTCTTACAGGTATGGTAATGTCTGCTGAATGGATGCCGATCATTAACCCCCGACCCTGGCAAGAAACTTGCGACCATTTGGCGATTTGACGACAAAAATGAAGGACCCAAAATATTCGATAATCTTCATCAGGGCTCAAATTTCAACGATTGTTCTAGAAGCTTCTTTTCCTGTAACGGACGCTATAAAAAGCTGAAAGACAGAATAATGAGTCATTCAATAGTATTGAATGAGTAGTTGAGTTGAGCTCAAGCAAACATTTAAGCAAGTTTTCTCCGAGTGCTTTGTGCTGCTAAGGTTATTTATTACCAATTTGATATTTGTACATAGCTGTTTATTGCAAATGTTGTTCTTTTGTGTGTTTCGGCTATGTTTTGCTATCCATGTTTCGTGTTTTTTGTATAGAATTAAGTGATGTTATCCATTAGTGAGTTTGTTGAACTTTTCATTGTACAAGCTACCGGATGGAGTTCGACTTTTTCGTAACAATTTTATAATAAGTATCATTATTAGAGTATTAAAAAGTAAATTAAGGTTCCTATACTTTTAATAATTTATACTTAATTTTTTAATTCCTTAACTTCAGGAAACAAACAGCTGAAACACAACAAAAAAATGTATTTAAATTCAATCGTTAGATCGATCCAGAAGTCAGACGATGGAAAGTTACAACGTAAAAATTAATTTTTGCAAACGGAACTAAGAACTACAACAAAAATGCTGATTAATAAATTTTTAAGAAAGTACATTTAGTGCAGAATTCACCGAAATAAAGCAGTTTCTAACTAACAGGGAACCTCAATAAACAGTACAGCAAGAAACTCCATTCAAAGTTCACGGCCCTCATACTATAAATCTAATAACAATTTTGATGCGATTTAAGACCGCTCTTAATCTGAATGAATAACATGACACTAAAAGGTAATCCAATTAGAGTAACTAATCTCATTAAGGAACAAATTCGTGCTTAGTTTGCTTTACCGTTGGCCTCGCATTAAAGAGTTGCACCTTTTTTTTCTTTACGCCGATTTCCTTATCCTAATCCAATAGCTGAACTTTACTTCGCCAACTGTAACATAACTAACTTTTCTCTCCATTTTTTTTCCTCAAACGGAAAACAAATTTATTGCTTGGTTTAATATAATTTTCTCTGTTATGTGCAAGTCGCTTGACTTACAGTTATATATGATTCACAAGATAAAAACCGGAAAATAAGCTATAGCATGCAGCATAAAAAAAAATGAGACAAAAACACAAGCACTCACATAAAGGAGAAAATTTTTTATTTCAATCGTACAAGATTAACAGAAATATATTCACCAAAATAACTGCACCATAAAGCAAGTAAAAATAACGATGGTTGTAATGACAAGTGTTTTATAAGTCACAGAAATTATACATTACACAAAAGTTTGATTTTTCAAGGATGGTTTGTGAGTTAGGAAATTCACCTCGCATTTTTTAATAACCGAAACAAATTACATATAATTTCGAACACCAAAGATGTATAAATAAAACAATAGGCATAATCTATTCTATTTTATGAGCAATATATATGAACTATTTTATTAGCAATATTTTATTTTAGGAGCAAAATATTTACGAGCAATTTTTTTGAAAAAAATTATTAGCTACTGAAGTTAATAACTCAAAATTATTAGGTTCTAATAAAGTTGTTTTGATTCTCAGTTTATATTCCGAGTAAAATCAACCCCAAACCGAAAAATGTTATTATTTCTCAAATACAATATTAGATATCATTTTGTAAATTTATCCGTAGATCAGTAAAATAAGGATAAATTTATGGACATAAAGCAAAGAGAATGACAAATTTTAAAAGCCGTTCTATTAAAACTTATGAAACAAGCTCTAAACTCCAAATCCAATTATAAATCTTTTTAGCAAACATTTTTTCACCTCATAATTCAACACATTTCAGTAATAGACAAAATATTATAATCGTAATGATGCTCAAAGTTTGGATAGCATCAACTGTTACTAGCCGATTTGAGGAGGCTATCGCGGAGTGCTTGAACTCAAAATTCTTAATCTCCGGTCATAACAAGTGAATAGAGTAATGGCATGGCAGTGAGATTCTTCAGTGCGATTACTGAGAATTACATCTTCTGTGTTATTTGAATCCAATGTTAGCTAACTAGATGGATTATTTTTGTCTTTAATTTATTTCTATTAAACTTTCATAAAGATTTACAATTTTTTTAAAAAAAATTTATATTTATTAGGATATTTATTGGATTTTTTTTTACCAAATTGGCAGATAAATCTTTTTTAATCTATTAATCACTGTGTTATAAGGCATTTAATTATCACGATTCAAACTTATAATAAGCTGAAGTTAAACCTTCTTAGATCTCCCTTCTTGAAATTAAACCTTCTTAGATTGCTATACTTCGACACAAAAACTATACATAATTCACAAAACCAAACTGAAATAATCTGTGGACTTTTAACTGAATCAGGAAAATAGCACATTTTCGAAACCGAGGATATCAACTAATTAGATACTAAAACAAAATGCAACAACTAAGGGGATTAGGGAAAAATTCAACGTCGGAAGTTGATCGTGAAAGTTAATAAAATATAAAAATAAGTGAAAGAATTTCCTAATGTTCTGTATATAAGAAGAAATTTCAGATTACTTCTACTTCGGAATCTACAGACTCACGTTTTTTTCACGCATAGACGAATCGTAAAAATTCTTTAATACCCAACATATGATATGATGCATGGGAAACATTTAACCAGCCTTGAAACATATTTTTACTTTCTAAAGTCACCGATTGTCAACGTAAATAAATCAAGAAATTAATGGAAGAGCTGGAAGGAAGATACCAAAAAGGAAGAAACTACCGATCTCTTCGCTTCGGACTTTAATTTATTGTGCCCCTATAGATAGCTTGTTTATTTTTTTTTTCTTTTTGCACGACTGCACCCCCGACAAGAAGATTTGCGCGCCATCTTCTAGGATGCACAGTCCGATATCCCTTCCGAGCATCTGGATGAAAACGATGCAGAGCATATGAATCAAAAACCAAGCGAAGCGGCAAAAGCAGCAAGGCACTATCCCCATAAAATGTATAACTTTCCGGACGCTGTTCCCTCGTGGTATTGTTTGCAGCAAACGTGTTTTCTTTCCCCGCGTAATTTGAAAGAATTCACAAGAAACAACATGGGAATTATCGGAACAAAACAAGGCAGATAGTCTATTTTTCTGCGAAAAGGCAGCGGAGGATGAAATCGCCTCTTGCCGATGAATGTGGGGGGTAGAGGAGGAGCATTCCACTGCTATCGGCAGCTCGAACGGATAAGTGGAAATGTTTGAGATAGAGAGAAATGTACGAGAAAGAATAAAATGTAATAGCGCATAAAGGAAAAAGTAAGAAGAAAGAAAGTTTTGTATTTAAAAAAAATGGAAGAAAATATTCATTTATGTGTTTTAAGCCTAAGAGCAATAGTGAAATTTAGTCAGCTATAAATTAACCACTGAATGTATTAATTTAAATTAACTTTGTAAGCACAACGCGAGTTAATTCATTTTAAGATAATTAAGGTGATAATCAAAGGATGTTGTCGAAATAAAATAAAAAAATCCAAGAATGTGAGATATATATAATGATATTTTAAACTCTTAATTTAATCCAAATTAATTTCCAAAACTTTATCTTAATTTAGCCCATTGTAAAATATTCTCTTATTTTTTCTTTATCTAATTCCACTTTCTGTTTAATTAATTCCTTTGTAAAAATAATGCGCCATCAGTACTACGTATCAAATGAACGTGATACTTTCGTTGCCCTAGTAAAAGGCCAACACATGTGGCCGGAAATCCTATGTTATATAAGACTAGTGATCATTTGTTTATCGCTTTTTCTTACTTCTGCTTTTGTGTCGCGCTGTGGCGGACGTGCCTTGTCCGCGTCTCTGCTTGTAAATAATTAAACTTTCCTGGAATGGATATTAAAATTAATTTAAAAACATAATATGTCTGTTCAACATCTTCGAACCTGCATTCTGCTTCAATCAAAATAATGTTACACATATATAACAGATTATTGTGACTGGCTGTTACGCTCATTAAATATCCAAACTTTTGCATGAGAAAACAACGGCCAACAAAAGTAGAATATTCAAACTGTTGGTAAAAGACCAGAAATCTTTCCCATCATTTCTTTTAGCATTTTTAAATTTCCAGGGTATTCTGATATTGTGTTAAAATTACTATCCATAATGAGTCTTCCTCTAATTTATTTCAGTTCGACACATTCTGTTATGTAGCGTTGGACTGAGCCTATTTCCCCACATTATATTATTTATCAAAATTTATTATTCTCAATTAAAGCAAACGATAACGTTGAGATAAAGTATATTCAATGCCGTCGCAATATGTGTATGAATAAAATGTAGTAAACACTGAAAATTTTAATGCAAAATCTATTTCGAAATATATATTAAAAATTAAGAAAAAAATAAAAAAAAATATTGGTTTTACAAAAATACAAATTTTTAAAATTTAATATGGAGTAAAAAAGGCTTTTGAGCAACAATACACTTCAAAGTTTTGGAGGAAAATAAAAGTAACCAGGAAATTCAGAATCTATACTTAAAAATTTTAGATTTCGTATTTACTTGATTTCAATTTGAATTAATAAAACTTGTTTAATAATTACTGTAGCTGCGACTCTGCTGTGTTTATTTGCTCTATATATAAACATAAAAAGTTAAATATGTTTATTTTTACGTCGTAACATTTTAAACATCGTCACTGGCTGTTAGGAGAGAAAGAATGTACATAATGTAAAGAATGTATATAATGTAACTGTATTTCATGTGCTTATTGTGTGATCAACCAAGTGAGCGAACAAACGCATTAAAACCTTTATAATTTTTTTACATTCATTTATCTTAATTTTTGTAGCAGCAGCTTTGTAAAAATATTTTTGTAGAATAAAAATTCAGTTGATTGGGAAAAAAAAAAAAAAGTGTTGTCTGATAAAAGTCTGATTAGAAAGGAATCATTTCGAAGCTTAAGGAATTGGTTCAATTTCTTGAAAGCAAATCATACCTATAATATACTGTAAGGATTTTCGAATTTTAATTTCCAACTCTTGCATTTTTACAAACTTATTACAATTATATTATTTGAATTACTTGGAAAAACTAGTTATATTCGTTTTTTTTTCTTCCTCCTTCATTTTTGAAATCCACAGGGTCTAACTATTTCAATCATTATTTAATTTTCAATAAAAGCTTCTTGCCCAAAAACAAAACTACGTTGCAATATTTAGCTTTTACCTTGATATAATATTACCATTTACTTGGCATAATGGCTGTTTAAGGTGTTAAGGAACATCTACATTAAATTTCGTTTGAATTTGGCGAGGAATGTGGAATAGCATAAGATTCAGAGAAATAAACAGGCGTTATATATATAATCTTAATTAATTTCCTAATTGTTATTTTAAATTAGTCCATATTAACTTTATTCTAAAATGTTCTCTTATTTCCTTATGTTACTTATTATGTTCCATTTCCCATTTTTTATTAAATTATTTTTAACACGCGCTCTAGAAAACTGGTGACTTAAGCATTTTCTCACGTTCCGGACGAAGGGATAAAAATTCCTAATGCTTACAACATTCTTTTGAAAGTACCTAAGATTCCCTAGCCTAAGTCTACACGTATGAAAGAAATCTCTATTAAAATCCCACAGTAAAATCACAAAAGGGAAAAATTTCTATCATCACAATGTATCACAGCTCACAATGTATCATATATAAATTAAGACTCCGTAGTGAAATAAATAAAAGTTAAAAATTTCAAAATTTCTTCTTTTCGACTACTAATTTGCTAAAATATGATGACATGTATGTAATGATATCTCTAAATCTAATTAATTTTCTAAATTTTATCATAATTTAGCCCATATTAACTTCATTCTCTTATTTCCTGACGCAACTCCACCTTTTTGTTTAATCATTGCTACAGAAGCTGTATAAAAATGCTTAAATCAACGCTCCCTACACTTCGAGTAAAGGGATAAAAAATGTGTCGATCTAAACAAATTCTTTTAAAAGATCCCTATAAAAATCTACACGTGTCAAGAAATCCCTATCAGAATTTCACAGTATATAATCATGGAGATAGATATTTCGTTCGCTCTTTTTTCTTTCCGCTCTTGTGTTGTGATGTAGATTGAGGAATCGCTTGCCAACGGATTCGACCCCCCCCACACACACACACACACGATTTGGCGCATACGTTAGGATAGGTTTAATTCGACAAATTAGGGTTGAGAGGAAAGAGGAACGGAGGAGATGTATACACTTAAGAATAGAGGAATTCCGGAAATAGCACACATCCTTCCGTGTGTCACCCTTAGTGAGACAGAATCGTCGAAAAGTGGTCGTCTCAGAATACTGAAACGAACAGTACCTCGTCGCTTCTTGCTTGTACATATATAATGCCTCCTGGGATGGGATAAAGAGAAGTTTTAAAATGACAAAAGTATTTTCTCTCTTCGGCTACGAAACTGCTTCAAAAATATATGTTTATATTACATATATACAGGGTGTTGCCGAATTCGACCAACAAACTCAGAGGGGTGATAGTAGGCATCAATCACCATACAACATGGGGTACCAAACGACGTTTAGGGGGTGAAAATCGCAAAAATATAGGGAGTCGGAGAACTGTTGGAAACTGTAAAAAAATTTATAAAAAAATAACAAATGGTGTTTCAAATATGAATTTTTTTAAGTGAAAGCACATTTTTAAAGGCTGTTTTTCATGTAAGTAACATGCCAAATTTGATGAAGCAGGGGGGGTCGTAAATTATTAAAAACAAAAAAGTAGTTTAGAACCTTTATCTTCAAAAATATTTAAACTAAAAAAAATAAAAGATTGGAAGTATGAAGAATTTTATACTCTTTTAATTTGATATAAGTCTGTAGTGTGAAAACTGAGAAGGTTTTAAGATATTCAAGAAAAGCTAAAATGTTTGCCGGTAAACATCGCTGCAACATCGGCACCGATGTTTACAGAAAGTATTGCAAAATTCTATCGAAAAATTCTGAGGAGTGATAGTAGGCAAAAAGGTGACAAAAATTTCAAAAAATCGCAAAAGATGGTGAAAATTTATTTGGTGGAATACAGATACAGCATACATTTACAGCACAGACATTTTAATATAAGAAAGGAGACGATGGGAAACTTTTATTAAAATTACTCAATGTTTCGTCCGCGAAGGTCATTTCACAACCGACACCGACGTTTAAAGGACCGCCGGACGCGCTCAAACATACCAAGTGTTCTTTGGATTTCTCCAGCAGCGACGATGATCCGTGTTACGAGATCTTCCACTGTATCCAAAGGCGTCCGATAAACAAGAGATTTCATGTGGCCTAGAAGAAGAAATCCAAGGGGTTCAGGTCCGGGCAACGTGGAGGCCAATAAACAGATCCGAGATAAAATCTGAGAATAAAACTCGTGCAGGAAAGAGTGCATCTTCCTGTGTGGCACCAAGCATCCAGCGTGCCGAATACCCAATTCAGCAGCAATTAATCGCGTGCTTATCGATGGGGTATCGGCAAAGCGCTGCAAAACTCGGTTTTCTGTTTCAGGTTTGCGCATACTGCGTTCTTACCCAGCATTTGGCCTCGTTATTTTGAAGGATCCTGTCTCCAGCAACCGTTGATCAATATTTGCAAAGGTGCTGTGGTGTGGACAACACCTACTTGGATATTGCTCTTGGTATGTTCTTTGTGCTAGAAGTCCATCACCATCCACTCGGCAGTAAATTAAATGCATACCCGCATATTCGTCATTCGTGAAATCTGACATGTTGTCTACGAATGAAACTTATCGATTATCAATTCTGCACTGCTCTTTAATGAATACAAGTTGCTTTTACACTCATCGAACCATCAATTCTGCAATGCTCGCTGCTTTTATATTCCTCGGAAGCAAGGAAAATTTAATTACAAGAAAGCTTCTTCTCGATTACCTTTCTCCAAATCCTCCCATTCATGGGGCCATTCTCTTCGCCAGGCTAATTGTCTCTTCGATGTCTCTTTTTGCGAGTTTCACAGAATAAACAGTACCTACGACCCTATATTTTATCATAATTTTTCATCTCCTTAATGCCTACTATCACTTCTCTAAATTTACCTTTCGAATTTGGCAACACCCTCTGTAAACAACGGTGCTGATGTTGCAGCGATGTTTCCCGGCAAGCATTTTAGTTTTTCTTAAATATCTTAAAACCTCCTCAGTTTTCACACTACAGACTTATATCAAATTAAAGAGTATAAAATTCTTCATATTTTCAAGCTTTTATTTTTCTTAAAATTTAATATTTTTAAAGATAAGGGTTCTAAACTACTTTTTCGTTTTCAATAATTTACGACCCCCTGGTTCATCAAATCGGCATGTTACTTGCATGAAAAATAGCCTTTAAAAATGTGCTTTCACTTAAAAAAAATCATACTTGAAACACCATTTGTTATTTTTTCATTTATTTTTTTACAGTTTCCAACAGTTCTCCGACTCCCTATATTTTTTCACCCCCTAAACGTCGTTTGGGACCCCATGTTGTATGGTGATTCTTTATCATCTTGATGCCTACTATCACCCCTCTGAGTTTGTCGGTCGAATTCGGCAACACCCTGTATATATAATATACAGCTGCAATTTTTAAGGTATTTATTCCAAAACGGAACTTTTCCCCTTTCAATTTATTACCTTAATATACTCATTCATATAAATTTATAAAGTAAGATATCTAATTATAAAATCATACAACAAATTTTTGAAACTAATCTGAAATTTTTCAACACATTTTAAGATATATTCCCTTCAAAAAAGGGAATATTTTCCAAGGCCAAAGACTCCGGACATATCTGTAAACAGGAAAGAACTGTCTCCATCAGATAAATCCCCATTTTTTTAAGACATGGAAATTTCCATACTAAACTAATAAGCATAGCAGGTAGAGAAGGAGAATTTCACTCTCCTTCCTCGCCTTCTAGAAAATGCAGTCTCCAATTTCCGCTTCAGCGGTGAGTGACGAAACGATATATCTGCCTTGTATGCTAATGAACGCGGCTCCGCGCGGATACAGTTCTTTGATCTGGATTAGGGCCTTGTTCTTGCCTCCCCCTCTGAAGACAAGGTCCCTGTGATCAGAACCTTGCTCTTTAGAGTCCGCCAATCCGTGTTTCCTGATGTTACGACACCTCATTTTTACCTTGGAATGTTTCCAAATCCCCCCCCCTTTTTTGTTCCATGTTCTTCAGAAAGAAAAAATAAATTCTACGATTGCAACTCCAGTACGACACATTGCTTATTCGGCCCCATCAAAAAAATAAAATCATGAAAAAAAAATGGCAGAAGAAACGGGAAAATAATTTCAGTTAGAGAAAGAAAAAATAAAAGCTCACGTGCCAACTGTGTTTTACAAGTATTTCACAGTCTGCAGAATCATGAAAGAAATTTGAACAACAGTTTCGTGTCAGAATGTCCTCGAGATGCCGTCTGTCATTTCGGAAAATGAAGCAGCACAGAGGGGGAAAAAAAGTCAACGCTTTTTTTAGTTTTCACCTAGCTCAGATCTGTGCAAATTTTAATGCGTGTTTTTCAGATCTGAAACAGTAAAGTTGATTCCCCCCCCCCCTACTTCATTCTGAGGAAATGCATTACGAAAATAATAAAAAAAAGTGTAAATTAAAAATACGCAAGTACATATTTTCTTCCTTTCTTTTAAACAACAAGGAAATAAATTATTGTAAAATACACTTAAAATATTATTTTAAAGTGATTAAAAATAGAAAAACAAATCTGACGATAAAAAAAAGATTGACATCATTAAAAAGACATTTTTTTTTTGTATTTTAAAATGATGTAAAAATCATTTTTTGTTCTGTATTATTTTTAAAATTTCACTTAATTTTTAATTTAAATTTAAAAAATAATATAGATCCTAGCTCTTCAATAATATATATATCAATATTATATCAATATTATATATGCCAGATTTGAAGGCAAAAGGTCTGACCATGTAGAGAGCCAACATACACACATACAAATTCACATTCTTTTTTTTATTAGTAATAGAGATTTTCATTATATTATTGCAATATAATGTTGAAAGAGAACGACCTGATCTATAATAATAATTGGGTTATTATTTATAATAATTGGTTTATACACAAATAGAAAATTAAGGAAATGCATAACAAAATGAACAAACGGTGTAGGCTTCTAAAATGAAGTAATTATATGTTTATTAGAATTTAAATACGTGTATTATTAAGACGTTATTACACATATTTCATTAAAATTTTTAGCGCCCATTAATCTCGGTGAATTAACTGGTAACCAAAGGCGGTTAGTAATATAAAAACAAAAAAGTATTGGTAAAAAAATAATTGGTAATATAATAATGAAACTATTGTTGATAGAATTTTAACCGCTAATGCCTATTAATTAATGATACTACACATCTAATTGAAATGTCAATCATATTTACTATCCCGTTTTAATAGCATCACATTTTTTTTTTTTAATATTATAGCCATGTATTGAGCTTTCAAGTTTAGAACATATAAACTATTACCTCGATTCAAATTGGTTTTTAAACTATTTTGTTCAATAAAAATTTTAATGACAGTTCTTTAACATTAGAATATTAAATTATGTGGTCAAGAATAAATTAATTGTATCAGAAACCAAGAATAATCTTTAAACACCAGATTTTAGATACGGAAAATATTTTAATTACAATCTCAAAATAAGCCAAATTACAACATTTCCATAGATTAAATGGAATTAAATTAGAATGAATGCTTTTTTTATGACTTGTACACAAAAATAAAGGAAACATAAATCGTCGGAGCTAAAAATAATTTGTATTAGGCATCAATTTTCAAAAATAATAAATAAGCTATCTTTATCAAATTTAAAAAAAAGCATTTTTTCGTATTACCTACATCAATAAATTTTCCGTTGATAAAATGTTTTAGTTCAAGAATTTTTAATTCGTTTTCTCAGTAAAAAGTGTTGAAAAAATTCTGACAAAAGTGAAATTTTTTTTATTTTATTTTATTTATTTATTTTTTGCCATTTAACATTAAAAATATACAGTTTAGCAAACATGAATAAATAAAATATGTGTATTTATTATAGAACTACAATTATAAAGAATGGAACGAGTTGTTCTTCAGTGATTAATTCAAATACAGAAAAGTGTTCGTTTCCTTTTCAATGAAGAGTTGTTCTTCAGTGATTAATTCAAATACAGAAAAGTGTTCATTTCCTTTTCAATGCAGAACAACAATATCCCATATATTTTAAACATTCTAAAATGTTCCATATGATCCAAAATATCTTTAAGAAAAAAATTAAAATCCAAAAATAAATACTATGTTCCAGAAATGTTTCGCTTTAATCGCTTCTCTTTGTTTGCAAACGTTTAATTTAATTCAATCAGTGGAAGGCTAGCACAGTAGTACAGTGACCGATAAAGACTTTAAATGGATGCGATTTTGTTTTTCCACTTCACGCCAAGGCAATCTTTGGCGACCGCCATGCGTGTAGCGAGAAGAAATGCCTCTTCCGAAGATCCAGCGATGCGATCGAAAAAACTCTATGAATGAACGACGTGTCTTCCTCGTCTACGCATGATTTATGAAAATCACTCTGCCATGCCACCTTCTAGAAGGATCAGCAACAGCATTTAGAAAGAAATATGATGATTTTTTGGGGGGTAATTTTACGAAAACATTGAAAACGAGAGTATGGGAGAAGACAGAGATTGGTTTCCTGGTGACTTTCTCTTTCAGTCTCCGTGATTTGAATGACTTGCTCAGATATTCAGTTTACTTACCTACAAATCTGAAACAAAACTGCGGTCATCTGAGGAAAATTGTAAGAAAAGAGAAATATTGAAACTGAATACAGAATAGAAGCTTTGATTTTTTTTTTTTTTTAAGAAAAAAGTTAAAATTCTGTTTCGGTTATTTTGCGAGTTACACTGATTGATTTATTTGATTAATGTTCCGCTTGAAAGTTAATGAACGCCATCTGAAGCCAGACTCGTATTTTTAAACTATAATCAACATGGCCATCTGAATTTTTTCTTACAAAATTTCGCGCCCTGGTTGAATCATTTGGCTGCCCATCAGAATAATAGTTAAAAAAATGTGAACAAAATATCTGCCTAATAACTAAGGGAAATGCTTATCTAATAAAATAATTTAGAAGCAAAAAGGAAATGTTAGTTGTTTTCTGATTATCTTCTTACATTTTTGGAAATAGGCGTCATTACAAAACAGCTTTTTTGAAAACTATTTTAGATAATGTAAGCAATTTCTATTACATATTATTAGATCAGGCAGATCAAGGCAGGTCATTCATTGTAAGACATATCAAAACACCAAAAATGATCCTTTTTTTAAAACTTTTATACCGATAACAATTATATAAAGTTGCTTATTCCTTAACAACCTAGCAGAAAACTCTTTAATCTTATTCAAAATATTATTTTATGTATTGGTATTTTAAAAAATACATCATAACGAAGAAAATTTTATAATTTTCAAATTATTAGTAAATCGCATTTTATCTGGTTTCAGTGTAATATTTAGAAAAAAAAAAGTAACAAAAAATTCGCCTTTTATTAGTTAACATCCATAGTAATCAAAACCGGTAATACATTAAAAGAATATGTTGCAATTTATGAAATCTTTAAAGATGCTTTCAGAACCACATCCTGTCCATAAATGTACAGAAGAGTAGTTTATATATATATATATATATATATATATATATATATATATAATCAAATGTTTGATGTTGCAAGACTACATAAAATTCATAAATTACATTGTATAACAACAAAGATATTTTTTTTAACTGATGACAAAATTCATTATTTTCGATTATATATAATGTCCAATATTAAGTACTAAGTAAAAGAACAATAAATATTCAGTTTTTAAACCTATATAAGACTTGACTTCTATAATGTGGACTAAAATTTTAGAGCTTTTTTATACATTTTGTTATTAGAAATTTGCAGTAACAAAAAAGCATAAAAATTTCAATCATTTTCAAAAATGTGTCTTTTCCAACAAATAAAATAATCTATTCATTTTTGCTTCTTCGCAAGAGTATCTGAAACTGAAAATCCTTTACCAAACTGAACTGCTCAAAATAAGCAGAATATTTTTTCTTCCCTTCCTAGAAATTCTTTCCTCGACTTTTACTCCGTAAGCATAAATTTATATGCAAAAAGTACGAAAACACATTTATTTTCCATGGAAATTTTTTTCAGATCTATTCTCTTTTCTCCAAAGTTCTGGGAAATTCTCGGTATTGATCATGCAAATGAAACTGAATAGGTTACAAGAGCTGTTATCGATCGGAGAATAATTTCTAAATTTTATGCGGATTCTCTTAGCTCATATTTTGTGGATAAATCAGAACATCATTCTTAATGCTAGTTTTTACGAGACATCTCACTGAAAGATATTTTTAAATTTTTACGAATGATCAAAAGTTGAAACAAGGCATAAGAATGGTACAGTTAAATTAACAAATGAAAAATGTTACTCAATTGTCATCGTAATAAATTATTTAGGAAAATAACAATGAGACGCTACTGATAGATTTTACTCATAAATAACTGCAGTTAAACATATTTTTTTTTTGTCTATATTTGTAAGTTTTAGTCGTAAATGGTTCGTTCAAACTTTCCGATGTCCAAAGCTATATCTAATTTGCTATTAGCAATTCATTTTTTAAACGTCCTGTTTTGAAACTACATGAGTACCATTTTAAGATATATTTCGGTATTTTTAACCGTATTCAGAAGATAAGGACAGTACCTTAAAGCCCCGTTTCGACGTTCCGTGCGTCTTGAATCTGGAGCATTTTGCTCTCTTTCTCCTCTCTTGTGGTTTTCCAGGGTTCTTTATGTCTATTCATTTTACCTACAGTTTGCGGCAAGCTCCCGATCGACATTCACAGGCAAAAGTGGTCCTACAATGGATCAGATGGTATATTTATGACCATATCCGTAAAAGCAACGGGCCGTCGGAAGAGGGCTTAACATATACCCCTCCGCCCCCCCCCCTAAACTTCAGTACTGCACAAACGTGAGGACACGTTTGTACTCGACAGTTGTACTCGACTCCAACAGATTTGCCTTGCACCAGACCCACGAAATTGGCAGATCTTCGTTAAAGTCGAGTCTTGCAACCATGAATCTACGACTTCTAATCTGAGATTTCTATTAATAATTTCTTAATGATAACATAGAAGAAATCAGTACGTTTAGTAGTTAAAGTAAAATCAAAATTCCTTGTAAATAAAGCTAGATTAGGGAATATTGTTCGACGAAGAGTTATACTTTTTTACAGCGTCATACATATATATTCTTTTAATTATGTTTTTTTATAAAATCTGTTTTTTTTTTTATATAAACGGCATTTTTTTTATCTGGATTCATCTGTATATTTTATATATAATATATCATATAATTTTTTCTCACTTCTGAAACATGCAATATTTTATGTACAATACACTCCCCAAGTATCCGGCCTAGTTTTCTTTTACCGTACTTAAATGAGGAAGACAAGGCGTCAATTAAGTCATCAATCAAAGACTTTTCAGAACTTAATATCCGTAAGTTTTGACTCTTATCTTAGGGTTGTTACCTTTTCATATCTGTGTAATCATTTACGAATGAAAAATAAAATCAGTTTGAGCCAATTTTCTTAAGAATTAAGCCTACGATTTACTTTAATGTTTTGCTTATGTTTCCTGCATTTAAGTTGGACATTACAGAATTTATGTTAAATTGTGAATAATTTATTTATATCCTTTAATGTGAAGCGGGTGTCTGTTACGATCCTAAATCGTCGTTACATTTTGCACACGATGTGACAGAAAAAGAGCAGCGTTCTGCTCGCTGTTCATTGCTTCGTCTCCGTGTGACGGACCTTAATTGTTGCCCTGTTCCTGATTATAACTGCACCGTAGTTCAGGATTCGTAAATTGTACTTGTGGTATACTTAATATTTTTTTAAATATACTACAGTGAAGTGTACAGAATTTGTTAAAATGTGAACAATTTATATCTTTTAACATACTTTTTCTCCAATTAATTCTTGAAACTTGCAGTGCAATATATAAAATATATAAATTACCAGTACAAAGACATCTATTTTAACTCGGCATGTTACCGGCAAGTGCTTCTATGATTCACCGGGCCACGGGTGCGCTCACATTGAGATAAATGGAGGTTTTAGTACTCAATAAGTGAGAAAATACATGCTATAACATGAATTTTGGATAAAAACTTTATATTCTGGCATTGGTGAACAAAAGAATGAATTAATCGAAATCCGGCCTATCCGGCTTTTTGTTATCAGGCAGTCTTTCCGCACACATTACGCCGGATACTCGGGAATGTATTGTACATACAAAAATTTATATTGTTTATATGAATTTGTTCTTATTTACTCTGTTTTTGGCAATGAAGGAGAGGGATAAAAGATAAGTATTCAAACAATCATAAAAGCAACCCACACAAAACAATTTCGCGACTAGAAATCCTAATTTAAGCAATCGAATTGAACTCATCTGAAAATATATTTTTGTTTGGTAGAATGAAAAATACAAAATAAATTTAGAAACAAAGCTCCCAAGATTACTGTTAATGCAATAATTCATAAAATCAGTAAAACTGAAATATTCCTTTCATTTCATTTCATTCCTGCATACACAATTTTTTCTTCAAATAGAAACGGATCAAGATGATGGAATGATGCAATAAATTTTCGGTTACGTGATATTCGCGGAAGTAGCCTTGAATACCCATCAAAAGCCCTAATAAGCAATCAATATGTAAATTTCAGAGAAAAGATATGCACAACCAACCATGCCTAACCCAATTCTATTTCCGCTGTTATCCATTATCCAATTTCATAAATAAGGATGCCAGTTTTTTCGATTTCGCGAGGCAGTTTTCAGATTGATTTTATCGGAGATTTATATGCAAATTCAATTTTATCCATAAACAAGAACATAGTTTTCGATTTCAAAAAGGAATAAATTGCCAAGAGTATTTTATTCATTTTTATACTAAATTGTGGGTTGTTATGAAGAAATTCATTGATTGAATAAGTTAGTGATGGAAAAAAGAACTGTCATTTCTGAACGTTCTAAAATGAAAATATTTTATTGGGAAAGACGTATGAATTGAAAATATTGTAGTATAAATTAGTGAAGTAATAAGAAAAGAAATCTATTTATGTTAATCGTTTCAAGTTTTTTCACTGTATAGATTTATTACGAAATGATATAATTTAATGATTATTACAAGTATCTCTATTACTAATAAAGATGAATGTTTGTTTATCTGTTTGACCTTTACAGGTCAAACAGTATGACTAAGAGTTACCAAACTTGGTGCATGTATACTTTGGAGGGTAGAAATATTTTTCTAAAATTTAATTAATTAAAATTAAACTACAGCTTTTAGAATTTCCGAAAACATTACAACACAATAATGCTTTTACATTACCTTAAAATTAAAAAAATTAAAAAATTTCAATCATTTAAATTTTGGCGCATATTTTTGTAATTATAATCAATATTTTTAAAAAAACCTTTTACAACAATATACTTCATTATTGAAGCGAATTTCATTGTTGCTGTAATAGTCAAAACAATTTCACTGTTGGTAATAATTTCTCACCCAGGCTTTTCCCCCGTTTTTATGCTCAATATACGAAGATCCATATTGAAAAGATTTCAGCATAAAGAATGTCTTTAATAAAAATTTTGAAATCTTGTCTGCACTTATAACTAAGCTTCCAATTCAGAAGCAAGTTAAAACTAAAAAGTTTTAAATGCGACCATTTTTAAATACAGATCCTCTTCCCTATGATATTGCTGCATTGAAGAAAGACAATCGAATCTCCATGGCAGAATGGTCATGGCACTGGTCTCGTGATCAAGAGACCTGGGTTCGAATCCCGCTAGAGACAATCGGTTATTAGTATGTGTAAATACTTAATTCCTTTATTTCATGTTCCAGAAGATACTGGACATTTCTTTAGTTTACCAGACAAGTGTTCTGGACTTTTCTTACTGTCTCCAGAAGAGTATTCTGGAACTTCCTCTGCTTGAATAAAAGCAGAAGATTTGTCAGTTACTGTATTCTCAGTTCAGTTAATAAATTGGTTTAGCTCTACTTTTTGTGTGTGTCATTAAGTTCTATACTATAGTTCTACGTGACAATATAGTTAAATGCATAAAGATATCAAACAGGAAAACACATAGACAATGAACAGATCTGTGTAAGATTTCTAAAATAGTATGAATTATATATCTATAAAAGTTTCAATTTTTCCCGTCTAGCATTAAATATTGCAAGTAAAAGAAGGAGAGAAAAACTAATTTTAAGTTTCGAATTGATTAAAATTTAAAAAATTATACGTAAAATAATGAAGAGATGACGAGTGAGTTATAACTAACCACGTTTAAGAGTTCTTTATGAGACATCTTGCAAATCATACGTCAGCTCAGAAGGAAATTGCTGATGAAAAGAGACAAAATTTATAGACGGCAGTTTTCTTTATCGAGATTATGAGTGACATATTTTCTCAAGAACGTAAAGGTATTATGTAAACTCTGATTCCGAAAAGTCAAATAAATTTACGATGACAGAAAGATCAAAACTCTTAATTCAGAACTGGCTCAGAAAAACAAACTCTGCAACAAAGATGTTATATTTGCACCACTCATTCGTATATTAGATAGAATGGATGTTCACAGAAAGGATCAGCACGTTAATTTAAAATTGGATCAGGATTACAAATTCTACTTTTGAAATGTATTATTTACAACTTTAATTGAGACTACATTAATTTATGTAACATCAATTATTAATTTAATTATTAACTACAATAATTTATGATAATATTAAGGATACTAATATTAAAATTGAATAAACTTAAAAATAACGCAATGCATAAATACCTTGCATTAAAAATTAAAAGGTGAAAAAAAAAAGGAAAAATATGTGGCAAATTTGAATAGAACCAAGTATTTAAACACATTTTAATAACCAAGGATTTAAACATATTTTCATGACTTATTCTTAAAAAGCTCTGCAGTGTTTATCATACTAAGAATTATTGTATTCACTGATTAGCAGATGTAATAAAATAAACATTCGAACTAGACAACAAATAAATTATCTTTTTCATATAAAAAATACATATGGAAAGTATTATTCTGTCGGAATCTAACAAAGTTAATTAGTATTTCAAAAAAAAAAAATAATCTATCAATATATTTTTTATTCAGAGGGATGGTTATAAGTGAAGAAAAAAAGAAAAATATTACTTTCTGATGAGTCATCTCCAAGGGAACCCAGAAGAGGGATAATAGTTTGGTGGGAAGCGGGGTCCGGCTTATTAAGGGAGAAAATATATAACCCACATCCACGGCATTCTACACATTTTTTCTCCTTTATTATTCATATTTAACATGTTTTGACTGCATAGTTGGTTGACAAAGGTACAATAGACCTTTTCCACGGACGCTGCGTTTAACTTCACATTAGGCTAACGGCATAACGGGGCGATATCCAGGTATTGTCATGACGGAATTACAGGGGTCTTCCACCGCGCCCCGGAGTCTTTTGTGCCCTGAACTTTGGATACCTATTCTTAAGATATTACGCGCGCTGCCGCTTGCTGCCAATAAAGTTAAATGTATTAACGCTACTTTTTTTTCCCCCTCTCCTATTGCGTATTCATAATATTAGTCATTCTCAATTTTTCTTCGAGTTTTTGTCAGGGGCTTCGGGAAGTAAATAATTCTTTCGTTTGCATAAGAGCATCTTCTAAGCGAGTATTTTTTTTAAAGCAGTATTTCAGAGTCATGGAATGGGAAATTCTCAGTAAGTATTATGATTGGCGAAGATTTACTTGAAAAAATAGGCAGCAAACATAAAACTTTAAAAACTGTTTTAAATGTAGTAATTCAAAAAATTACATTTTTAACTCGCATTTATGATTTTTTAAATATTTTTATAAGTCTTTACTAACCCCCTTTGGAAAACTTTAAAATTGAAGATATTAAAACATACTATTGAGTATGTTGATCAAAATGTATCTCACAATTAGGAATTTCTTATTTTCTTTTAATCAATATTGTTTTTACTGACTTTTTTTATTTTTATCTGAGATTTTATACAGAATAACAAACAAGACGCATCTAAAGAGAAATAGTCAAGAATTATTCGTCAAGAAGATACTACGAGGAGGGGGAGGAGAGCTGAAATCATGAAATATTTGTTGAGATACATAAAATAATACAATTATAATAACAGCAATGGTTTCATTTGTCAGAAAGAAGTACTAATACACATGAGATTAATCTCTCTTAAACAGAATACGATAATTTTTTCATGGAAGAAGAATCGATAAATCGTTCTTTTATTTTCTTACTAATACAGCAAAATAAATCTAAGATAAGAAAAGATGCAATTAATTTTTTTTTAATTCTTAAATTCTCCTTTTTCTTGTAATTCTTAATTCTACTATTAAGATGAAAGAATGAATTTGTTGAAAATATTCATCACTTTACATACGCCGCATGTTTCGTGTTTACACTATGAACGGAAATCAAGAACAGAAATGCAATTCGATATAAACTTTAAAAAACACACAATTTATGCATTTGTTTATCAACTTAAAAGATCTTAGACATTTGGCTTACACCACTTTGTCACTCACACTTCCATCTACTATCATATACAGAAATGATAGTGTCATAATGCTTTTAACTGTTTCAAAGAAAACGAAACAAAGATAAGAAACCCTAAACCCCAAAACATCCCCAACACGTCATAAAACATCCTCAAGTAGGGATGATTAGCAATTTCAATCTCTCCTTACAGAAAAAAGACCCCCAACTCTTCAATTTCCAAGACAAATATTTGAGCTGTCTCCCCCGTTATCTCATCCCGGTTACACACTATTTTTTTTCCCCCTTCGGTCTTGTCTTAACATATCTTCCTCACGCCGTAACACGAGCTCGATAAGGGAACATTATCTCCTAGTTAAACCGTTCAGCGAACTTCCACCGTAATTGGAGCGCCTTCTGCCAGGAGAGCAAGGGAGGGCCGTGCCAGAAGAAAAAAAAAAGCGTGAGAAAAACGTTCCAAAAAGGATGCACCGCACCTCCTCCTTAATGATCATTGAGGATCGAGATGTTTTAATTAGGTGGGATGACGGGAAAGCCTTTTAGGCGCCGAAGCACCTCTTGGGCGGCACACTCCACTTCGTAAATTTCCCCACTGTATCTAAATTGCAAAAGCTTCGGGAGTTGGTAGAAACTTCCTTTTTTTTTTCCCCCCTCCCTCTTCTGTCTTGTTTTTAAAAAGACGGCTCCGCTCGTCTGTAGACCCAGAAAGTAATGAAAAGAGAATGATGGAGGCTTCTCATCAGCATTAAAATATTTCGAAACTTCATTCATTAAGTCAAAACTCATAAGGAGCAAGAGATCAAAAGTTTGCAATGAAATTTTTCTCTTCAGGAAACGGGAGTTGTGTGTTTATAAAGCATTCGCAAATCAGCGAAGAGAAGGTGCCGTTAAGATAATATGTTTAAGGATCCGATGTAACTTCAGGATTTTGTTTAAAATTATCATTCGAAAACTTATTTTTATTTGTTCGATGTTGATAATTTCAAAAGGTTAAATATAAAAATCCGATTTCTAATTTGTTTTAACAATCAGTAAAAAAAATTACTTGATCTGCTTTACTATATTTGATACAGAAATTCGAAACAGAAAATCTCATCCGATCACACAAAAAAAGTAATACTTCCTTCTTAATTAGATATTTTTAAAAATAGAATAATTGTAACTCTTTCTCTGTTTGATTCTTAAATTTAAACTTACTAATGCAAACGAAATTTTTAATGGTTTTCAAATTCCATACGAGAATCATTAACATTATAAAAAAATTGTAGAAAGAATTATCTATTTTGAATAATTATTGATAATGATTAATATAATTTTTAATCTTACTTTCTAAAATAAATCCGATTTCTATTAAATAAGAAACACCATCTATAGCTCAGTTCAATGTGTCGCAACATGTGAGCATCTATTGGCGCTCTAGTGTATCAAATAGCGTATAAAGTATTTTTTTTTATAATAACTATTCATCATCGAATTCTGAAACCCTCAACACTTTTGCGCATGCGTTAAGAGGCGTTTATTTCGATAAGAAATAGATGAGAGGAAATACGAAAGGAGGAGATGTTCACATTTAGCAATAAAGTGAGCTTATATATTCGCGGAATTAGGTGGCATAATAAGCATTCATCTTCCTGCGTATCACCCCTTAGCAAAGTGCCAGCATCAAAAAGTGTTAGCGTCGAGACTTTGAAATGAATAGTATATTCTAAGGAATGTAAATAATACACAGAGGAATTACCAATGAAGTTACAAAACTACTTATAATAAAGATTATTTTGTACAAATATTTGTTAAAATACCACAAAAAGGTTAATTCTTTATTAAAAGAAGAATTACCAACTATCGTTAAAATTCCTTCAATTAAAAAAAATGCTTAATTTTTCATAATGTATAATTTATTATATCTATTGTTCGTTTCAAAATTCTGCCTCTACCACTTTCGGATAACTTTACTTAGCAATACATACAGCATAGGCGGATTTTGATTTTAGCGAATCTTGCCGTTTTATTTTAATTGCGAAATTTGTAAGATGTTTATATATATTTCTTGGATTTAAAAAAAAAGTAAACAGTTCACCTATTTCCCTCCTATTTCGGTGAAATAGACTGCATTTTCTTATTCGATACAAACATATTTTGCTCTTTTAGAAACATTCAACACATATTAATGAAGTATTATGGTTTTAATTATTTTATAAGGCCCATTCTTGCGTTTGATACAATTTAAAATTCATTAAAATCAAATACATTATATACTTTATACTGCAGGACATATACATCATTTATACTGCAGGACAAATTTTAAGATTTTTCATAGTTAACCGTAAATATTATTACCTCATTTTATTTTTCTGTCTTCCGCAGGGACTGGCATACTTTCAGCTGTTTACTCTGCGCAAGACCGGCAACCAAAACAAATCATGGATCTCTTCAAGACGAAGTTGAGGATCAGCCACGGCCCACACGGAGCCGCCCGATGAAAAGTGGGTTAATTTACGAGGGACGGTTTTTTGCGTTGGTTTCTGCGATTGAGTTATTGGTATGCACCGAACAAAAGGCCAGTTCGCAACAGGGGCATATATATAGTAGGAGTACGACGTATAAGCAGGTCACGAGAGGAATACAAAACAAATTAACAAATAAACAAATAGGTTAAAAATAGTACGGGCAGAGTGACGTATCGACACAAACGCCCACACTGGATTTGACAAAGATGGAATAGCAAGAGATATTTACAAAATTCGCTCTACTTTCGATTAACTCATGAATTGGGTGTTTATGAAAGACAAAAATATTAGAAAAAAATGTCGCCAGATTAAACTCATTGAATTTAATTTTCTTTAAACTTAAAAAAAAACAATAGATAATGAAAACGATTGATACAAATTTCAATGCAAGGATTAAACATCACAGATAAGGAAGCGCAAATTTCGTGGGCATGCCAAGAAAGCAATATTTACACGCTAAGTGAAATAAATTTGAAAGGATGACTTCTAACCAGTAGTCGTTTCAAATTTTGATAACACAAAAAGTTTAACATTATTCATATATGATAAAGGCTTATAACAAATAATAATAATAAGTTGAGCTTCATAAAATAATCTATCATATCAGATATAAACAGAGAAATAAAATAGTTACGATTAACTGAACAATAAAAATTATGCAAAAAGTGCTTGAAATATTAAAAATATTGTAGAATCATTATGTGAAAGAAAATTAATCGATCTCAAGAATGATAAAATTCGATTTTAAAAAATGTCTCATGTTTGATTATTTTATGAGATAGATACTGAAAATTCAAGATTTTAATATTCTGATTTTGTAAAATTTTACACTTATTTTTTTTATTCAACCTTTTTAATATAATGAGTAACAGATATAATAATTTCGAATTCAGCAATAATCTACTAAAAGGGTGTTTGCAACTAATTTTTTAACACTTGGAATCTATAATATACAAATGTTATAAATGTTTTTTAAATTTAATCGGCCGAATAAATAATTCATAGAAATCTCTAAACTTATGAGATCACAAATCTTATTTGTAAATGAGAAAAGAATGCAAATTTTTACCTCATCAAAATGAGATAAGATAAAAATTACGAAAATCTCACAATTCTGAGAAAAAAATTAAATACATAAAAAAAATGTATTAATTCATTTTTCGATAACATACATAATGAATTATATGAACAAGGAGCTTTTAAACATATAAAAGGAATCCAAACATTCATTCCAATATACGGAGGAGGGGGGTTACAAGACATCTCAACTCAACTCACATTTTTTCGGGTTCATCGTGAAATATCCTTCATAAAAGAATGTGCAAATTCAGTTTCAGTATTCGCAGATCCTGAAAAATGCATGTTTGAAGTTTCAAAAAATAATGAAAAGAATTCGTCTACACAAGGAAAAAAAAAAAAAACACATAGAAAACGAAAATAATTCGCTCCAGTGATGAATGTTTTGGATGGAGCACCTGAACTGTGAGATCCTACATCTCCGAGACCTGGTAGTTATTTTGTTTAGACCTAGTTAAAAGTATTGCTTTAAACCTGGATATTATTCGTGTCTTTGTTTTCTTTTTGTCTGTAAGGGAATTATTATTTATTGACTCGGTATAATTCATTACTTCATCCTTTCGCTTAACATTCATATACACCCATACATAAATAAAGATAAAGGGAAAGAATAAAGAAAAGAAAAATACCTATTTACGAAAATAATTATTTACATCACTCGGAGAGTTAACTAATCGACAGATTTACAGGATAAGAGCTCCAAACAGCCTTGAGGATCATCAGTATCTTACGGCAGATATATTCCGTACTGCCTCTATTTACGTCAAGAGAACAATCGGATATTCATTTCAGAATACATCGATTTGAAAACGCTGAAAGAGGCACACTACTTAAAGCGGTCAAATTAAATGAACTTCACAGCCAGGAGAGCGTGTGGAAACCGGAGAAAGAGAGCAGATGCCGAGAAAATTGATAGCGCCAGGCAGGACTTCCCTGTCCATTAAGGAACAAAGGATTTCGAGAGCGACAGGAACAGGGACGTGACAGGACTCCAAGGGGCAACAAACGCTAACGTAATTAACGATTCGCTGGAAATCAGAATCTCGTTAAGGTGTCGAGAAGCAGGGTTTAGTCTTGATTCCGACAAACGATGTAATTTATGTGCATAAAATGAAGCCTTCCTCCGCGGAATTTCCTCGCATTTCAATGGCGCTCGTGTAAGAATCAGACAAGAGACATTGTTTCTCAAGCATTTGAGCTTTAAAAGTCTGACTTACTTCGTCACAACCACTTTTAACATTTCAGAAAAAATGATGTCATAATTATCTCAAGAGTCCGCAAAATTTCATAGGATAATCACTTTTTAAAATACTATAATAAACATCCTTTCATAGATACTAGAATTTAAATAATATAACAAATTTGAAATCTCTTTTATAATAGAAAGAAAAAAAAATTCGAAAAATTTAATTTCTAATTAACTTTTATACGTTCCACAGCAAAAAATCCTAAATACAATACTATCTTTTTAAACCGATTCATAAGATTCAATGTGCCAAATAAAAATACTATATAAAACGTAAGAAAACTGATTGAATTCAACTATGATTTTTTTTTAAGCCTTTAGATGCTTGATCATACGCACATTTATATTGGTCATAAGGTTAAGAAAAATATGAATTATTCATTACTAAAAACTATTCGGAAACGAAATCGAATGTTTTAAAAGCAATATATACACATATGTGGTTCAATTATTTAAAACAAGACTTTAAACTAGCAGCAGTGGTCATTCGAAATTGCCTTACAAACTCAATAAAAAAAAAAATACAAAAATTGTTGATTTTGAGTCAAGTTATTATCGCCACGAATGCTCAGATTTTTCATTTCCGAATCCCACGAATGTAAATCTCGTACTTCAAAGTGTAGTGACGAAAACCAAGTAATCATTTTGGGACAACTGAACCAAAATATAACACAAAAGTTTCATTTTCAGTAACAAGACTGGAAACCATTATTTTATAGCGTTTACATACCTTGAATGTGAAGACCAAACAGACTGCCAACACATTGACAGATTTAGTTCAAAATTTTATGCGAATATGCAATTTAGATACTAAAAATACGTTTGCAAATTTTATTCATTTAGCTTCTTTTATGTTTAGTAGTTATCATGTACTCAGTCAGCCAAATACATACTTCTTTTGAATGGATTCCGGTGAAAAAAAATTAATGGAATTCTATAAATTTGATGTTAAAACCGCATACCAAATTTCATTCCCCTAGTTTGAAGCGTATTTGAGATTGATATAATTCCAAAAATGTATATTTCATACCCGACGATGTCTGTGAAGCGTAAATCGACACGGGAAAATCGATTCGATTTTTTTTTAATCTAATAAAAGATAGAATGTCACAAAATAATCCTGTTTATTCCTCGAATTCTTTTACGATTTATTAAGAAAAGTTAGGAAGGATTTAAGCAGTAAAAGTGGACGCTACGATAGGAATCCAAAAGCGCAACACAAATATGCATATTGTTACGAAATTTTCTTTACCGGGGTTCGTTTGGATAGTGGAAGTGATATGGTGTGGAGAACGCTCAATAATCAGACGGCAATGGAAAAAGAAATAACGACGTTTATTTACACGAAGACACACAGGACAGCACAAAGCGACAACTATATACAGCACAGAAGACGATTATCTTCACCCGAGACGTGTAGCATACAACAGCATACACAGCAGCATACAACCAGAATCTACCGCAGACAGTAGCGCACAGCTCAGTTCAGCACTAGCTCGCCTCAGTCGCTTCCGACTCCTCCGTCTTCTACTTCTCCGACTCTGGCTCGGATTACTGACTTCGCTCCGTCGATTCCACTTACTCTTCTTCGACCACTCCGTCTACTCTGCCTACTGGCTTCGTCCTCTCCTCTGGCAGCGGCGGTCGCTTCCTTTTATAGGTCTCAGGAGGCGGGGCTAGAAGCCTCTCAACCAATCAGGAACGTTCGAGGCGTATCTCGGTTCCTACTGGACGGATCGGGAAAATTCTCGAAGTTTCGGGTATTATCTATTTTGGCGCCAAATTCGTCGCCAAGTCGCCAAATGGTCGCCAAGCTCTGGGACCTCCGACGCGCTAGTCCCATTCAGATGACTGTAAAACTCTCTTTCCATTGATGGAACAAACCATGCTGGGAAGCCGAATTGCAGGTTTGTAACAATATCTTTATGCAGCTACGGATCCGACAAAAAGGAGGAAGGCAAGAATCGTTTGTGATTTGTTTTCGAATCTGTTCGCAATCCTTGCCACTGCAATAAGCTCTCATAAAACAAAAAAAAAAGGATTGAAATGTGGTGCATATTAATGGAAATGCTTTACTTAATATTTATCAATGCTAAGCTTTTTTTTTTTAATCCAACATAAATTTCAAACTTCCAACTGAAGGTTTGAAATTACAATGCACATTTTTTCTTTTAAATTGCGTTCTACCCTCCTTCTTTATCAGTATAATATTTTATCTTTTATTTAAGTTTCATGTGTTTAAATATTTTCATAAAATAATTGAAATGTTTTTTTTATAAATCATTAGCATAATAAATTACTCAGTAAAGTAATTTCAATGCTAATACTTATACGTCAAACGGTTCACACAAATTTTCTTCATTAATGCCAGAATTTTTTACAAATATTTTCATTAAATTATACAAATATAAAACAATTCAAATACAAACAAGGAATAAATCTTCTAAATTTATAGATATTTCAAATACAAACCATAATAAATCTTTAGATGTTTTTCTTCTTCGTTATCAGAGGATACTCTCATAATGTCATTACATTTTCATACCGAAATGCAATACGACGCAACTGTAAACCTTTATTTTATTTATTGAAAAAGGTAACGGCCACACAATGATTTTGTTCGCTAAATAATACTAAAAAAATTTTTTTGAAAGAAAATGAAAAATATTAAAGCCACGAATTAAACGAAAAAATTAAGGCCATGACATTTTTTTCACTTTATATTCGCCTATTTTTAATAAAAAAACAATATATATTATTTTATAATCAAAGATTGTCGATTCTTTCCCAAGTATCACAATATGTCAAAGAACTGCGTAAAATTTCCAAATAATCAAATTGTTTATTCGCACAAAATTTACAGAAAAAAAAATTCAAAAGAAATGAAACTGCTTTGAACCCTTTTTTTTTTTAAATAATAATTTCACAAACTGCGAAATAGGGAATTAAATGTTCATTATAAAATGAATATTATACAAATGAATATTACATTTTTAAACGCATAAAAAGTTACATGATGTTATTCAATTCAATTTAAACAATTAAATGCCATTTTAAAAAAAATGTGCATTTTTTTATAGCTTAGGTAAACTGTTTCTTCAGAAAATTAGAATAATTCACAATGGCATAATTTTAAAATATTGTTAAACATGTGTAATGCTTTTTTTCGAAGCGGTTAATCCCATTATAAAGAAAGTTTTGCTACATTTTTAATGTTTACTGATAAGATGCCAAATCAATAAAACCGGCCTTGGTAACCATCTGGTAACAAAAATTAAGTTCTAGAAAAACACAAAGAATATGGTGATATATCTAACATGAGCAAGATACAGAGATCCTGTACCTGTAGAAATTTCTGTACTTGTTACTGAGACTATATAAGCAGAGGAGCTTACACAAAAATTCAACTCTCTCGCTGAAGTGTTTCTATTTAGCGATTTGCTTTCTGTTTGTGTTATTAGTTTCTACAAGTGATATAATTTGTGCATGCTTTGGCTGCGTTTTTTGCTACAAGTGCTTCATGTTTACCGGAATTAAGAGTCATTCTCAATTTGGTTTTGGATTTCTTGCACTGTATACCCATTGGATGATTTCCTTAACAAAATTCATATGCACCTAAGAAATTTTAGGCTTAAAAAGATAACTAAAAATAAAAAATGAAATGACTTTATGTTCTTTTTATCGCACATATGTTCAGTGTTCGGCAAAATCCTGCTCCCCCTATCATGCGGGCTATAAAATACACCCATTTATACCAAGGTGCGTGTCAAAAAACCCCAGTCATCTATTGCCCAAACCATCAAAAAGGTGATAAAAATCCCTCGAAAAATGTTGATCTTTCAGGCGTGGAAGGGAGTAAATATCGGAAAAAAAGATATAAGAACTGGCGCAAGGACACGGTAGTTTCCACCAAAAATGGCAAGTACAATTTCACATATTCGTTTTTTTTGTTTTTTTTTAACAGAAAAAACGCTGAACGGCAAGTGTTTGAGAGAAAATAAAATGGTGCATGATTTTATAAAAATCGGATTGAGATAATAAATAATTTATGTGCTTATAATGCAAAGAATTGAACAAACATAAAAACAACAAGTGTTAAAATAGAGGATACTTTTATATTATATTAAAAATATATATAATTACTGTTCGTTTCAGTTTGTGACAACCACTTTTCGACGATTTTATCTCATTAATGGGTGAGATGCGGATGCATATTTCCGGAATTTACTTTATTATTAAATGTAAACCTCTTCTCCTTTTATCTTTCTTCCCTTCCTTATTTTGTCGAATTAAACCCATCCTAACGCATGTGCAAAAGCGGGGAGATTTTTAGAGTCCGCCGGCAAACAATAAGTACTTTTTTAAAACAAAAACAGTTAATGATTATAATTTATATATCATTTTACACATTTATACCAATTTTTACACATATTTAAATTAATTTTACTTTTATATAATATTCATATTTATTGTTTTAAGCTGTAAATTGTTTTTTAAAGAACAATTAATTTAATTAAACTCCAAAGAAACACAGAAACATCTGAATTGCAATATTTTATAAAGTTGCAGACTTTTCTACACAAAAATACGAGGATTAAAAGGGAAAAAAAATGGCTTGATAATGAATTGGATTCCAATCCTTATTTTCCACCACTTTTAGTTCTCAGAAAGAAAATATTTGACTGCAATTTATACTGCAAAAATATTAGTTGCAAGTATATTAAACAAGTTCTTCAAAAATGGAAATTATGCTTTACAGCTGATAATAGCATAAAAATAATTATGTAATTTTAGTATGAATGGCAATTCTAGATTGCAATATAAATAATAAAGTGCATGACTTATAAATATCAAGGGTTTAAAAAATAATACTGTAAAACCTACTTCCCTGCAGAATCCATCTTAAATCAGGAAAACTAACACTCCAGTAAATGAATTAACGACAAGATTAATTACACTCACTTCTAATCTGCTAAACGAAGCTGTTTTAATAAGATATACATAAAGAAAAATTATTTATCAATTCTCCAGTAAAACTTTTTTTTAAAAAAAGCGAATAATCAAAAACAGAAGAGACTTGTTTCATTTTTGATTTAAACCAAATAAAAACAGAATCATTAAGCGAAAACAAATTAAAAAAATAAAAAAGCAATTTACAATATGTTACTCAAAATCCCCCCCCCCCAACAACAACAGATTAAAAAGTGAACGAAAGGAAACTAATGAGTCAAAAAGTCTCAACTACCGCTTTTTACACGCACATTTAATTCATGATTAATTTTCTTTCCAAATATGGATTTTCTTTCTTTATGAATGAGTGGAACAAAACAAGAGAGTTAATTATGTCGCTGTAAATCGAAAGAAAAAAAAACCCATTCCCTTATAATGCCTCCTAGGCATGGCATTATGAAGTACTTGAATTGTTATGCTTTGTTTCATTATAATAGATTATTCAAAGAATCGCATAAAAAAATTGTAATCAGCGGTCAGCATTGGAAGTGAACTCTCACGTGATGAAAACAAGAGCCCTCGAAGAAGAAAATCGATTAAAAAATAATTATAGCACAATTTCACGGAAAATCTCCTCGATAATAACCACCATTCAACAAAAATGAGTGCTGCTCGGACGTAGAATGTTTTTATTATTTCGCACTAAGGGAACTGTCCTTTATTTATTCACAATCATCATTAATTTTCACAAGATTTTTTTTTGAAAATATCTTGTTATATTTGTGTAGGTGTCAAGTATAAAAACAATCAAATTAAAAAAAATATTATATTTGGGAATAAGAAATAATAGCCATTAAAAAGTGTTCCTTTTATTAAAGAACTTAATAAATTTAATACCTAATTTTATGTACCTAAACTATTTTTGATGAAAATTCCAATTCAGGCATCAATTTTGTTTTTAAAGTTTCGAGACATTTTTACTTCATTTAATACTACTTACTCCATGTGTATGCAAGACAAAGATAGTACGAGCAACTGAAAAGCTGCCTCTTCGCATTCTGATATCTAAATAGAATCGACTGTATATGAAGCACTAAATTCATAAAAATTACAGAGGGAGAGGGAAGAATAAAATAGCAATATTAGAATTACAACTACAATCATTATATAGTTTCGTAAACATATAAAGGATTTTTTATAAATGCAATCATTTTGTTCATGCTCTCTTTCTTTCTTTGAGATAATAGTCAATTCCTTTCACTAAATAACATAAATTATTTTATTTTCAAATTAGAGCAAGAACAATCATTTCAAAATTGTTAATAAAATGATATACCTCCGGATTTTTTGCAACTCTCAATAAAGGAAACTGTGTCACAGTTTTAAAGTTAAATAAAAATATATTCCTAAATATAAGAATCAATAGTGGTTCCATAATTTTAGCAGCTTGTAAATCAATAAAAAATGTATTTGACAATTCTGGAATGTTATAGGGAGATATATAATTACGGTAAATATACAAGTCGGACTTATTTACTTATTGTAAATGTTCCAAAATATTAAGATCAAAAATCTTTGTTATGATATCTTAAAAATTATTTTTTTAAAACATTCCAATCTTTTCAAATAATAAATAATATTTTGGAATGAATACTTTATATCAATTTATAATTTTAAAAACATAATATTTGAAATTGCAAAAGATAAAAAAAAATTGCTATTTTAATATATTCAGTGTGTATGTTTGTAGTGGCATGTAGTTAAATTATTGAATACACAGAAAGAGAAGCATAGTTCCATGAATGTATTTTTCAGATTCAAGTACGTATAAAACGCTAACATTCATCAAAATATCAAATTCGAATTTTTTGACGATTACGATATTCTATCTTTGAGAACTTACAAGAGAAAGTAATAATAATTCTGAAAGTAAAAACTTGACGGTCGCTTTCAAAGATATTTCTCCTTCGCAACGTAAGGTGACTTTCATGGTGATGCGGAATCTCACGCGCACTTAGGAATTAATCACAGGATGGAAAGAAAAAGTGTCAGGAAAGAAAAAATATTCGGTAGGCGAAGAGTGGGTTTATTATTATGCAAGAGTCGACAAAGTGAAACCGCAAGGCCCACGTTCCTTCAGTCAGTTGCTGTCACAGTTCTAACCACTATTTGAAAAATATTCAAAATTATCAATGTTGGTTTAGGTGTATCAATGGCAGGAAATGAGTGGTTTATATATAAATAAAGGATCTCCGACAAAAAAGATATTTTCACAAAAGGAAACCCTCCAATTATAACGGAAATGATCAAATATCAGTAATTCCATACCAATACAGACTAACCTAGAGTTACTTTTTCATATATGCAGATAGAGAAAATATAATAATCGTCAAAACTCGAATCGTCGAACTCGATATTTTGACGAATCTCCACGTTTTCGACCTAAGTTCGAAAAACACCTTTTTTGAAAATATCTGTCTCTGTCTGAGACAAAGATAACTCAAAAGCATTTTGAGGCAAGACAGATGAAATATGATATATGGTTCTTCATACCAATTTTGCAGATTTCTATCGAATTCTGGGCAAAATTCATTCATACTAAGATTTACATACAGGACTTTCTATCGATCTTTCTCTGATCAGGTCTAAATTACGATCTGTGGATGAGTGAATGAAACGCATTAATGAAGTCCGTCCCGTAAAAAGGATTGTGACGTGTGTGTAGCTGAAGTCGTTCTCTTGGCCCTAGATGGCGCTACTGAAAAACAAGAGACGCACCCTTGGCTTAAAATCACTGACTTCTAAAGTCAGTGGGCTTGTCTATGACAAGTGTCATTAGAAACAACAGCAGCAACATTTCTAAGCATGGTTTTCTTTCAAGAACTACAGTACACTCCCGAGTGTCCGATCGAATGAGACGGACGGACAGGCTGTATAACAAAAAAGCCGGATAAGCCTGAGTTCTATGAACTCGTTTCTTTGCTTACAAATACCAGAAGACAACGTTTTTATACTAAAACTCACCGTTATAATGCGTATTTTCACACTTCTTATTGAGTACTATGCCCTCCATTCCTTTTAAGCCACATAAAATATAAACGTGGCCCGGTGAAACATTGAAGCAGTCGCCGGTAACGTGTCGAGTTAAAATAGAAGGCTCTGTACTGATAATATATATATGCTTATATACTGCACTGCAAAAACTTAAGAAATAAAAAGTAAGTTAAAGGATATAAACTGTTCACATTTTAACATAATAGTGTAAACTTCACTGTGTTATATTAAGTATACCATAAGAACAATTTACAAATCCTGAACTACGGTTCAGTTATAATCAGGAATAGCAGCAACAATTGAGGTCCGTTACACGTAGACGAAACAATGAACAGCGAGCAGAACGCTGCTCTTTTTCTGTCACATCGTGTGCAAAATGTCCTTTCGTGACATTTTGCACACGACACGAAGTAGGATGACGCCCGCTTCCAATGCCTTGGCAATGTTGCCAATGCAATGCCTTGCCTTTCTCAATTAACTACGATAAAGAAAACGAGGCCGGATAATTGCGAACGTATACTCAGGAGTGTACTGTACTTTGAAAAAAAGCGATGAAATCTGAAAAAAAAAAAATCCAAGCATTGAATTTATCTCTTTGTATATCGCGTAACACGAAGCGATAAAATTATAAAAACAACTGCTAATTAAATGCTTGTATAACAATTTCGATGCTTTTTTCCATGCTCGAAATCACAAAGAGGAATACTTTATCAGCGTAGATAAGACACAATTTAAAATTCCAATGCAATTAATTTTAAAGAAGGGGTATTCCCCAGGGGGGAGGGGACTTTTAAATTTCAAGAGAAAGTTGTGCCGCATCAGGAATAGGAATTATGCAAATTCTTATATCCCATTTTAATTTTAATTTTCTATTAAAGCGTATCACTCCTCCTCTGTGACTGATTTTTTTATCATGACGGAAAATTTTCATAAATATGCGTATTTTTTTCACATGCAAATACCAAATTGAGTTACGATGTCTTATGACATCTTACGTTTCACCGGGAATAAGAAAATGCATTATAAAAAATGGAATCATACCAAGAGATAAGTCTGAAAGGAGGGACCTTCTTAAATAAAACATTCAGGGAAGGAAAGGGGAAGAGAAAAAGAATTTTCTTGTTGCGAAAAAATAGCCAACTCAAGCTTCATTTAGATTCATTAGATAACATTCGTAAACAAATATAAGAGATTAATAATTTCTAAAACATTTGAGGAAAAAAAAACTTAAATAATTATATTTAATTATAGTTAGTTCCAGAAAAACCAAGCCTCACTCAACAGTTTTTTTTTTTTTTTTTTTTTTTTAGAAAATATTTAAATACGAATCACATGCTGATTATATATTAATATTTTTTCATCTTACTTACATATGAACTGGTCATTTAAATAAAAAAAAATAATGAATGCACTTAATGAATGCACATGTTATTCGAATTGGTTAACTCAATAATTGCATTGTTGAGACTGGATGTGAAGCGAATGCATTTGTATTCGGATAATGTCATACAGCGCCATCTCTCAAACTCTTCAGGTACCAGTAGGTTATCATCGTATGGCAACAATGCAAGTACCACAAAAATTTAAGAAATCGTTCTACATAACATTGTCAGCATGAGAGAAGACAGAAAAGGGCTCTAATAGTTAGTTATAAAAAAAAGTTTTTTTGAGGGGGGGGGGGGGGAAAATTTTTTTTTTTTTTTTTCAGGATAGGCAGCTATATAGATGAACTTAAAAGGTAAAACCTTGTTTAAATATAAAATTTGATCCAAATCATTAGAACCGTTTAAGACGAAACAGTTACAAGATTTGTGTCTAGATTTAATTAAATTTATAGGAAGTAAGCTACGATGCATTATGTTTCCACACGTATATTATTTTTTTTTCTTATATTATATAAAAAATTCCTGACCCAGTATATATATCTTTTCCTCTCCCAAGCAGCAAAGTATTACCGAACGTACAACTTGAAACGTCTCACGCTAAAGAAAGGTTTTCAAATCTTATGCATCGTGGAAACATC
>JAPMOR010043473.1:0-23375 GCA_026543865.1 Argiope aurantia
TATTGGTAGAATTTTCAAACGAATAGCTAATAATAGAAACTAAAATGCATATTTCTTTTTTTTTGTTAAAATTTAATATAACAATTTATTTGTTCATTTAAAAAGATTTTACTGTTATTTGAACGTTTCATAACTCAACAAATTGAAAATTTCTTGCCAGTTATCAATCGAGTTCCAATTTAAGACAAAATAGAAATATATTAATATATATAATTTCTTTGTACAGAAACCAAATACATATTTTCTTAGTTGTCTCCAAAATTATCTCTAGAAATGAAAAAAGATATTAGAAATAATATTCGTACATATTCAACTTAGGCAAAATGTTATCTATCACACTTCCCAACGATACTTCTCTTGACGATACTTTTCACTTTAACTTGTTGAATAGGCGTTTTTAAATATTCGAGCAAACAGTAAGGTTTCATTTTTATATGTCGTTAATTTGACTACAATATTCCTACTTCATTTTCTTGTCTAACTAACAATATACATTATTAAAAAGCGAATAAATTTCATAAATGCAATCTGTCAAAGCAATGCAATTTCTTTCTCATTTTATTTTCTGCGTCTTTTTCTACTTTCGCGAACACCGAAGCTTTGCTTAGAACTTTTGAATCTTTGAGATGTTTGATAGAATGCTTACGTCAATGAGCAATACTTACCTCATTTATTTGTCTATGTAATCAGAGATTCTATGCATTTGAAACAAAGAAATATAAAATGAATTTAAATAGTAAAGGGCTTAAAAGTGATTTGTTATTGTTAATTTCGTCAAGCTTTTAACCAGTGCTTGTGTCTTCTTGTTAAAATACTCTTATCAAATATATTAAAGCTTGGTGAAAGCATAGAACGGTGGGAAGCTGAGAATGTTGCATAGTGTTAGAATCTTTTTAAAACTGTTTTACCCTACATCACCAATCAATAATAATAGTTTAATTGATATTCCAGAAGAGGATATAGTTATTGCAAAACCATGCTCATCAAGAAGATCTGTAATAATTTAAATTATATGAACCTACCACCAAAAAATTCGCCCAATTATACTAAAAATATCAGACAACGAAGAAACATCTCAGAAAAGAAGGGAAAAAAAAATATCTAAAAGAGTTGGTTTTTACCATCATGCACAAACAAAATTTTAACAGAACAAAAATTTATATTTAATGTTTTAACCACCATTTAACGATAAGCAAAAGAGAGCATTATATCACTCTCAGAAAAATTAAAACCTTTTGATATGAACAGATGCAAGTAAAGAAATATAGAATGTTCAATATGATCCTTAAAAAATTTGATGAAGTGCAGAAAAGAATAAAAAGCAAGAAAATGATTGCAAAAATAAAAACAAGCTACGATCTATACAAAATCAAAACAGTACATATTATATTCTTCAATAGGTATATTTACTATGCACAAATAATTTTTTAATATCTGGGAACACAGACTGCAGTTGGCTTGTTCTAAATTTTTCTACTCTAAAAAAATAATTATTAAAATTTAATCCATCTTTATATACACATAGGATTTTATATATAAACTATGTGTTTTTTAATTAGTAATTTGGAATTTAACTGTACTTATAGGAGGACGGGATGACAAGAGTGAAATGCTCTCTTCCCTATTTGTTAAATAAAAGGAATACATTTGCTGTTTTCTAGCCTATCGACAGGAATTGTTAGAATAGCAAAAGTATGAGAATCTTAAATTGAATCCAAAATAAGCCGAAAATATTAAAAAAAAATATATATAAGAGTTATTGACAAAGAAAGACGTAGAGAAAATTCAATATCTAATACTATGAAAATATTTTTGCATTGAAGTAACGAACCAAAATCTTCATTTGTTTTATTTCTTGCCTTCTTCAAGCTAAATTAAATAACATGAAAAAAAATCAAGAACATAGATAAAAAATTATTTATACTTAATCTACAAAAATAAAATTATCTTGATAAAAATTGTAATTCTATATTTACAATGAATTTTAATGTTTTAAATCGGATAAATCGGATCAAGTAATCATATCAAAATATGAGTTTTGTTCTCAAATTCAAAGGAGTTCCTATTATAAACTTCAATTTCATACTTTTACAAAAGTATTTGGTAAATTCGCGAGAATTCTCATAATAAGTCTTTGAGCTTAAGACGAGGATTCTGTTGTAGGATTCATGTTAGATTCATATAATATAGTTAATAAGTATGCCAAGCATATATTTTAAATTTTCCTTTGCCAAAAAGCTTATGTTTTCTCGCGATTTCGAAAATAGGAGACATGATATATTTTCACACTCTCTTTTGATGTATTTTCATGCGCATATTATTGAACAAAGGTACTAGTTAGCTTATCTTTGTGAAGTACAGCAAACTTAAATTTATGTTTTTTTTTTGTTGTTATTCACTGTTGAAAAGAATGCTTTCAGTTAATTTATTTTTAGATTAAAAATATTAATTTATCAATTTTCTCTTGAAGTGAAAGAATGAACAAGGATATTATTTATTTTATAATCACATATTATATATTGTGATTTTTCTACGAAAGACATAATGGTTTCAAATAGTTATTACACATTATAGATGTTAATCATTAATAAATTATTGCGTTCATCAATAAAACAACATTTATAACTGACATCACAAATATGAAATGAATTGTTTATTTTTAATGCAAAAATGCAATATACTGTTTTTTGACCACTACAAACAAAGCGCAAATAAAATAATTAAAAAGGTTAATTTTTCTACACTTATATTCTATCAGTTTTACATATAGTAATATTTCTAGAAGGAAAAGGAAATCTCAGTTGCATTAAACTGGTTCTATTTTAGAAAACCAAAAAAAATGAATTTTCTGTGTCTATAATAAAGTTTTTCTAGCAAAAAATAAAAACATCTGAAACTTGTTTGATTGAACACTATTAAATTAAAAAATTGTCTTTTCCAATTGCACCAATTTAAATGTTGAGCGGTTTGTTCATTTTTTAAAATAAGGCTTAAGATTTTTTAGCAACATTATATCTCTTTGTTAGATATAGAGTTAAACATTTTACATTTTTCTAACAAATATTTCATTCTGAATTTTTCTTATTTTTTTGACGCTGAGGGTATTAAGTTACTGCTACTTTTCTTATAATGATTTTTAAGCCAGGTATGATTTTAATTCCCTTTTTGAGGTTTGTTGTACTTAGATTAAAGATTAACTTCACAATTAAAAAGAATGCAACATTTTTTATTATGTTCGTTTTGAAACAATAATGCAACAGCATAATATAAACAGCAACATTTTTAATGTGATTGAATGTAAAAAATTATTATATTTCTTATCACTTGAAAAATTCTTCCTTATTCTTGTACAATATGTTTTCTTTTTTATTGAATTAAAGAAATTTTATTGAATAATTTTCTAATTTATATAAAGAACCAGGGCGAACTGCATAAAATAGTTAATAAAAAAATCAGTCATCTATTTATCAAACAGGCTGATGGTCAAAAGTCTCTAGTTTTTAATGAAGAATATATTGTTTGAAAATACATCCGAAACATACGAAAACAGAAAAGTTAACAGAAACGTTTCGTATTTTCTTAAAAAATACCAGGATATCACCTTCCTCTCTGAATATATGAAATTTATATAATGTAGAATATAACAGAGAATTGCTACAATCCGCCCATCGCCTAGATTGATCCGGTACTGTAATTTCAGCTCTCTAAAATATCAGTCTTCCAATAGAAGACTTATGTTATAAAAATGCAAATTTGACTTAAAGGAAAATTTTTTATGGAAAGCGGTAGGTGTTTAAAGTCAAAGAAAGATAGTTTTCATTTTTATGCCTTGAATTAAATATTTCAATAAAATACTATTAACTCTCACGCTTTTTCAGCGTAGGTAAGACACTATTATTACTTCCCGAGGGAGTATGTTTACTTCGTTAAAATTTGCGATAAGGTATTTTAAGAATAATATTAGGCAAATTTTTAGATTCTTTTTGTCCGAATGGCGTTCAGATGGAAGTACGTTTCCATAAATTGATCAAATCAATGTCATCGCTTTAAATCAGAGTGGTAATAAGAAGAGCAATTATATTTGCTAGTAGTTATGTTATAAATTAAAAGTGAAAAATTCTAAAAAAATAAACAAATAAAAGAACGCTAAAAGCATCAAATGATGTCCCGAAAAGACCCAAAACTAATACTCTGGATTATTTTTATTTCTTTTACATTGTATTTTGATACGAACTACAGACTCAAAGTATTGTTTTCTTAAAAAATCATTCTTAAAAATTCCGCACACAAGTTTAGGAGCTATCAATTAAAAAATCTGATTTCCCTAATAAAATCAGGTAATTTTCCGAATTTTAACCAATTTTTCAGGATATTTTTAATATTAAAATGTGTTGCAAATATATTACTTAGAAAATAAATTGTTTATAAAAATTCTACTTCATTGTTTATAAAAAGCATTCTCAATTGTTGTATATTAAAAATGTTCAGATTATACGAATTCAGCAATTTTTTTTTCTTACTTTTTATTAATACATTATATTAAACAATTTTTTTCTTATTCATTAACTATCATATTAAATTCAACATTTTTTTTATTCTTTAACTTATATATTAAATTCAACATTTTTCTTCTTATTTACTAATATATTAGATTCAATATTTTTCTTATTCATTAACTAATATATTAAATTCAACAATTTTTTTTTTCTTTTTCTTTAATTAACATATTAAATTCAACATTTTTTTCTTATTCTTTAACTAATATATTAAACTCAGTAACTTTATCTTTCGTCTTAACTTCTAGATTCCCTACGAATCAATATTCACTTTTCCCCATGAAGTATGAAGGCTTAGTGCATGCTTCATTCATTGTTTATTTCAAGGACCTTTATGTTAAGGTTCAGAATACGGTGCGGAGGATGAAGAACAGCTTACCATTTTATACGTCAAACTCATCATGTGACTAAGTGGGATGAATTGACCTTTACGTACTCCAAAATGGACTGCGCGTTACTTGAAAAGATTCATTGGGTACTAACCATATCAGCAGTTTTCATTGCCAGTATTTCAATTTATTAACCCGAAGAGAGCGTGCTACATAATTTAATACATGAAGCGCATAGAATGTCATCAGTTTCCATATAATTTAATAATATAAAATGGAAATGCACGTTTCCATGTATATGAGGCTCCATTTACATGAGGCAATTTAAGATAATTAAAACACTTATGATGTAAATTAATAAAAAGGAATAAAGTAAAAATTAAATTTAATTATTAATTATTTTCAGAAGAATTATAATCCTTGATTTCTATGAGAAATTTTATTGGTGAAGCAATTATTATCTAAATCATTCAGTATTTTTTAGTATGAATAATGAATTTTTTAACATTGTTTATTTTTAAAACAATTAGGGTGTACGAAGATATCGAAGCATTTTAAAGTCTTTTCAATCATTAAATAATCAAATATCAGGTTCCATGTAATCGAATTTTTGTATATATATTAATTGTCAGACAATTTATAATGATAATTTGTTACGATATTGTTTCAATGCTTTAAATGATTTTGTCTGCCAATTTTATTCTATTCTTTGTCTATCTATCTACTATTTTTTTCTATAAAAACGAAAGTTTGAAAAAAATGAAGTCACAGAGTTCATCTTCCGAATAGTATCACTATTCTTCAGCATCAGACTTCTGATCATTAAATACTTCCTCCTAATCTAAATAGACTAATTCTCTTTTTGTAGAACCTTTATTCGATGAAACATTAATGATATGGAAATATTTTCTTTTCTGGACCATACACCAAAGGAGAAGACCAGTTAGAATTACTTGAGCATTCCATGATTCTTATTAAAAGTATAATTAAATTAAAAATACACAGAAGAAAATGTCTTTGAAGTAATGTTTACTGAATGATGTACTATAACACAAATATTTATATATGATAGGCTTTATTTATTGAACAAATTTGTATTTCCGATACAGATGTTTTCATCTAAATCTGTAATTAATCCCTTTAAGCTTAGAAATAAAATTACGTATATCTGCAATTTTTATGTATATAAATACGAAACTTTTTTGTGATTAGATGAATATAAAATAAACATTTTATAGTTTAAAATTTTACTTTATGAGAAAGGTATAAAAATATAACGCTTTTTTTCATTTTTATTATCAACCTCATCAGGAAATAAAATGTCCAAAGTTGTCCACCTTGTTTAAGGATACTTGAAGATGGAATCATATGTCTTAGTGCAATACTTTGAGGAATAAAATTTTTTCCACTTCTTTGGCAGACTCTATATAGTAGTTCTTTTTCAAGCCCCCCCCCGCCCCCACGATCAATTGATTGTTTATGATTATATAAATAAAGTGTTTTTAAACATCAGATTGAAGGGGAAACTTAAGACATGCTCCTTTCTTTTCTATTATATGCATGCATATTTCTAATGAGGTAAAATATCATGATCACTTAAAGCTATTAGAATTTAGATGCCTCGTTGACGTCATGTTACCTTTTGAAGTAATCTAAATTTTGATTCCTCATAAAATTTACTTACTTAATTATCCTTAATTTCTTCCTTAGCTACCAATAATAAAAGCGAATTATTCAATTAAATGTTTAATGAAGCAAAAAAAAGTCTGAATTTGAATGCAACAATAAAATAAATTATAGAAAATCATTCGGAAATATTTTTTAAATGTTTCAATATCCATAAATACATTGTAAGAATAAATTAAATTTATCAAAAAGGCTTTTTTTTTAAAATTTAGAAGTTATAAATAATTTTTTACAGTAATATTTTCGAGAGTTCTAGTGGGAATAATCCAAAATCTCACTTACTTTTTAATTAATTAAAATTATGATTAACCTTTCTAGAATGCCTTCAAATTGCGCAATACCTTTTTCTAAAGCATAACTATACCGAATCCGGTTATTATGTTTTTAGGAGCAACAAGTCACTTAAAAAGAGCATCTAATCACACTTTTATACCTGTATCTTTAAGAGCACCAAAACATGCACATACACATATATTGATTCGATATTATTACATAGAGAAGAGATAGAGGCGCAAACCGATGTTTCACAATCATTCATTAACAGACGTAGTAAGTTAAGGTTTAAATTATATCATTGAAAAAAGTTTCTGAAATTTGAAATTCACTGCTGAAATTATATAATTTAATAGTATTGTGTTCCCGTTTGTATTCTCTGCATGGATAATTGAAACTAAATGCTTATCTACCTACATGCTAGACATTGCGTATGAAGTGAATCACGGTGCTTCAATAAATTGTCCGACTCTATGTTGCTAATGGCGACACGAAATTTAAGTTTCAAGGAGAATAAGACTTAGAGAATTGTTTGCATAAATCCCAACATTCAGGATTTGCTCAGTGACAAGAGATATCTGAAAGAATTGCGAATTCCAGTCCATTTGGATTAGACAAAACGTAACATTATCATTAGAATATATTTGACTTTCATGGAGCCATTTAAAAAAATTGCAAAGTGGTGTTTCTTTAACTTAGAACTTTAAGACTTTTCCAGTCTTTTTAATATTATTGCTATATATTTTAGCAAATATATTTTTTAATGTTTTAAATTGATAAAGTACTCCCTTTCAAGTTTTTTGAGACTTTTATATTGAAAATTGTATTATAATTGTATAATAATTGTATTATAATACATGTATTAATAATATATATGTTATTAATACATCTATTTTGAAAATGGTTTTGATATCCTTAATTCGAACTTTCAATATTATATTAAAAAAAGGATCGAATATTTCCAATCCATAAAGGATACATTTGCAAATTATAGGTAATTTTAACGTTTATGTACCCGATTAATTTTCAAGTCAAATTATTTTATCAACACAAATTAATTATTTATCTTCAGACTTAGCTTATAGGATATGTGTATAACTAATATAATTTCTTTTCATGATCAAAATAATAATAGCGACTTGATTTTAAATTTCCTTTATTTGAAGTAGGAACTTTTAAAATTAAAAATATTGTAAGTTTTATAATTACTTTGACACTTAACAAAATAACAAAAATGTTATAATAAATCTGAAACTATAATTAAACTAGTGAATTAATAGTAAATTATAGAAATATAATTATTGCAAACACCATTATACAAGCTTTATTCAGCCCATGATTCAGTGAAATGTGAGATAATGTTTTAGATTTTATCCTTTCATTGTTTTATAAATTTGACAGCAAATTTTGAAAGTTTATACTGAAAGGTTCTTATCATAAAATATATAATAGTTTTTTTTAAAAAAAAATATTATAAATTTTTAGTTATTTGATAAATTTTTCTTGAATCTACAATGTACATAATAAGTCACTGATAAATTTTTAAACAAATGCATTTTCAATGCTTTAATCATGAAAAGTACAACCAACGTAGAATAACATTTATTTAATGTTTTCAGAAACAAAATGTAGCTTAAAATTTCTTTAACAAAACTCGTTTATGTGAAATTTAATTAATGTTTTTTTGATATCTTTTAATAAGTCATGAGGCAGTATTTTAAAATTTATTTGCTTAAGAATAGCCATGATTGAATTTAATGTCATATTGACATGATTTTACATTATAGTTCTTATATTACTCGAGTCCATAAGGGAATTTCATCGAAAATACATAAATACACATAACCCTTAACTGGGGAGGTGCAGTATCTCAGACCGCTAAGGATGGACTTACGGCCACCTCTATTCTGTTTTTATCCCTATCTTTATCAGAATGGATTGACATTGTATCTTCTTGTTTCGTGATCTTCACTGCACGTGCACTTTTTCAACCAGTTTCAGAGGATGCTTTTTAAAAAAATATTTCATCTATTTCTTTGCCCCCCGTCTGTGAGACAACAGCTCCCTTTTGGATTTCCGATATCAGCAGATGGCTCTAAAACTTTGTCCCCGAAACATTATCCAACCTAATAATCCTTTATGAGGCAGAGCTCCAGAGACTTTTAATTGAAGCAGAAAGTCATTTTAGTGATGAGGATAATTGTACAGAAGATTTTTTCGATGAAAGTTCTCATTCGACTGATTCTGATGAGTATGTTCAAATATAATTAATATTTTCTTATGATAATGTATTTTGAAAGATTTCTAAAATATATTAATATACCAAGAGAAATATCTACTGAATTTACAGGCTTCTTTGCATATCAGTACTTAACTTGTATGTTTAAAATGCCCTACAAAACCATGCTGCAAATGTTAATAAGATTCAACATAGAAGGCGATAAAGAAAAGATCAATTTCACCCATTGTCAATTTTTTCCCTTCATATAATTGTTGAATTTTCCATTATATTTTTATGTTCCTCCTTGTACGCTGGAAAAATAAATATGATTTTTAAAAAGCAAAAAGTAATATTGTCTTTTCCAGATTATTATTTATTGTAATATGTGATTTGAGAAGAAAATATATGTTCAAACGCAATTACTTTTTTCAATGATAATATATTTTGAAAAATTTCTAAAACATAGTTATATATCAAAAGAAGTATCTGTAGAATATATTTTTTTTATTTTCATACTAACACTTTCATTAAAACATTTAATTTGTATGTAAAGAAAATGCGGTATCATAGGCCACACCTCCCCAGATAAGCCCTAAATGTGCACCTCCCCAGATAAGCCCTAAATGTTCACCTCCCCAGATAAGCCCTAAATGTTCACCTCCCCAGATATGCCCTAAATGTTCACCTCCCCAGATAAGCCCTAAATGTTCACCTTCCCAGTTATGGGTAAACAAACAAATTTCATTATGCTTTGTGTAGACTACAAACAGAATTAATGCTCTTTCGGGAGTCGAAGGTGGTCAGAAAATTAAATTTAAATTCCAAAAATCCTTCCACTGCATTAAATATAATATTATTTATTGGCTTTATTTAATTTGTTAATTTTTTTCAATTGTTGATGATTATTGTGATATTTATCAGAATAATCATTTTTTGCATTTTATTATCAGTCTCTCCGCCTTATTAAAGAGAAGATCCATGATTTGCAATCTTTGATGAACGGAACACATTTTACTATCTAAAAAAATTTTTCATGCAGAAAAAAATTATTATATTTGACTGTAAAAGAAGAAGAATTTTGTTTATTTGGGACCTTCTTCCTCTTCTTTGAAGATTTATAATTCTTCTTTTACATATTAATCCCTTTCGAAATCAATTATTTCCTTACTTCCAAATATTTCTGCATTCTGATTCATAAAGTCCAATTGTCATTAGTCCACTTTATGCAATTTCCCATTCTTATGTGTAACTCTCTTTATGAGGACACAATCGTTATTAGAGAACTAAATATAAAATGTGCCAATTTTTGGAGTAATCCCATTTTAAAAATCATTTTATTTCAACATATTTCTATAACGCTCTATATTCAAAGTGGTGGTGCAAAGTAGTGGTGCATGAACAACAAACATTTGTGAAAACCACAAAAAAAATAGCGAAAAATTGAGATATGACCTAATTTTACAATAAGCGATTCAAACATAATCTTTTTATAAGAATAGTTTAAGAACTATTTTTCCCACAAAATAATACTAAAATAGTACTATGTTTTGAATCTATAATAGTGTTATAAATATTTATTTTATCAAATATTCTCTACATAATACTTTCTTATTTTTATTGGAAGTAATTACATGAAAAATTATATTAATTTTATTTAATTTTTATTATACAAGAGGTGTTCAAATGAAAAGGCACGAAACAACACTGTGGGAATAAATGAAGACTTTATTCAAAGTATACACCATATTCCTCAGCACAACAATCCCATTGATTAACGAGCTAAATGATCCCTTTTTCCCAGAATAACTGTGATTTTGACGAGACCCAGTCCTTCACAGTGTCCTTGAATTCGCTACCAAAGTGGAAGCATTTCCCTTTCAGATGTTTTTTTTCAGAGGGCCAAACACATGAAAATTGCAGGGCGACATGTCTGAGCTGTGGGGCGGATGATCGATTTGCTCCCACTTGAATTTGACCAGTTCTGCATGTGTGACTTTGGAGACGTGTGGACGCGCATTATTATGGAACAGAACTACACCCTCCGTGAATAGCCTGGTCTTTGGTTCTTGATGGACCGGAGTAGTCTTCGGAGTGTACCCTCAATCGTTGAATTCTCCATTGTGAACTCAATACTAACATCACATGCTTTGCCACGTCAATTGGACGGTGCTATTTAAAAGAGCCTCTGTGTTCTTCTGCGCATGCTCCGACTAAGCCGGAGACTCCAATCGCCTTCCTAGATGTCTCGCTACGTTCAAAAATAGCTGCATAGGTAAATTTGTTAACGGTTACGCTGTTGCGACGTTTCGGACCTTTTTCATTTGAGCATCCCTTGTACTTCACAATTTTGTTAAAAATGCTTTTAAAGCTATATTTAGTACAATGTTTTTAGACATCAAAATTAAAATGATAAATAATACGTATTTAAGAATATTTCATATTTCTACTCTGAATGCAAAAAAGTATCTGAAACACATTTGTCTCTTCAACGTTAAGAGTAAGAATACAATCTTTTTATTTATTTATTTATTTTATTTATTATTGTTTTTTTATTACAAATGTAAATGCTTCAAAGGAATTCACCAGGGTTTTAGTTTGTGAATTAAAGAAAAAGCATAAATAAATTATAAATAATGTAGGTATAAAAATAAAAGAATCTTATTTTTTTCTCTTTAAAAAAAATGCTGTTCTCTATTTTCTGAACTAAAAGCACACTGCTAAACTGCAAACTACTTATTGTTAACAATTTCCTTTTCTGTAAATCTTGTTTAATATTTTAGATAAATTCGCGAACTATTCATGAGAAAACACATGTGAAAGTTGTTTGAAATCTCCTTTATCAAATAGATAACTTCTTTGAAAATAATCTTTTATTTCAAAGAACTCTGGTATTAATTCGAAACTTATATAAGAATGATAATTAATGATAAAAATAAATTAAGAGAACTTTATCAAAATGGCAGTGTCCAAACATTTAATAAATAATACCAGCAAGATAGGTTATCTAATTTATTAGTTTTGTAACACGCATGAAAAAATCATTTAATAAAAACAGCTTTAACGCTATTGTTATTTAATAAAAATATAGAAATTTTAATTATTTCAAATATTTTCTATTTATTATTATGTCAAATGTAATCAAGACATTCTATCAATAAATTTTGAGTTAATCATAATTTTTAATTAAATGATGTTATTATTAGGAATTTCGGATAAAATTTCTGAAAAAAATTAATTATCGCCTTTCTTACCAAGTGTACTGACATAGAAAATGCAGTGTTGCATAACACTTAAATCTTAATCAAACCAAAAACTGAGAGACAGATAAATGAATTACAAATTTCTATTTTACAGACATGAAGCAAAATAAAGATGAATAAAAATAAACAATTGTATATTTCAAGTAAATCACTGATATTTTTATTAGATTTTTGCGTAGTACAATTTATTTAAAATAAAAAACAAACAAACTCGATCTGCATAGTTAAACAATCAATTTAAGAATTTAATTACAGAGTTTGTCATTCAAAATTTATTGCACCATAAAGCAATGTGTTCCTTGTTCTGCGAAGTTAATTATTATTTACTCTAAAAAAGTTTATTTACACGTTTTGAAAATCGATGATTTTTTGAAATGTAATTATGCTAATATCCGTGTTTTTCACAAGGCGGTTATTATAGTTTTTCATTTTCATCACATTCTAAAATGTTTTGATTATGAAGGGATAGCGAAATTCCGCAAATAATTGATAAAATCTCATCCAAACCTTCATTCGACTCTCTGCCATTTTCTTATTTAAACCATATTTCAATGCTATTGAATTTACCCATAAAGTATTATGGAATACTATATCTAATAGTTGCTGAAAGTTAATTTATTCTATTGCTTTGCCATCTTTTTGCCTATGTTGCTTTGTTGTAATTCAAAATTCAATCAAAAATTCTTTTGATGTTTATACAGATAAAGTACGTATCATTATTTTAACCATAGGCAAAAAAAGTAAGTAATCGTAGAATAGGGAAAACTTCCTATTTGAATAAGGAAATACTTTATACATCACTCAAATAAACTGCATTAGGCAATAAGCAGAAATTTATTATTGAATGTTTTTTTTCTTCTTATTCTGTGGAATACGCAGGAGGTAGGTAATATTTTCTCAGAAAAACATGAAACGAAATAAAAATGGTGTTTACATGTTTTTCAGAACTGACTCCGTCTGAGGAGGAAATAAGAGAAAAAGCTTACACATATTGGATTGGCTGGAGTTTTATAGGTTTGGTGCATCCTCGTGATGTAATTTATTCCTTTCAAAATTGTTCAACCTTATTGTGTCCTAACACTGGATTTGATCCTAAAAATTGAGTATTTTAAATTTATAATTTTATTACTTAGCTACAATTTTTTTACAATTTATATAATTTATTTGGATGGAAAGAAATCAGAATTTTCGTATTCATATCTTACTTGAAATAGAAGAAAACTAACTAACTAATCTGAGGGTCTAATTTATAAATGCCATTGTTATGCATATACTTATCTAATAGTTACGCTATACATACATATATTATTCCTATTAAGCTTATTTCTTAATCAAAATTATTTAAGAGACTCCAGATTATATAAAATCTCTGTATATAAAAGTTTTTTGCTTGTTTGTCGTTACTGCATTCAATTAGCAAACATATCTATTTTAATAATACGGCGTACTGATAATCAAAATCACGTCCTAAAATATTCCCAATTTTATGTTATTATAACATGATAAATAATGCCTCGAATGTTGATTAATATGAGTTTTAAAGTTAGTTATAATTTATTTTTTAAACTGAATTATTTCATTTAATATCTAATTGGATTGTCTTTGCATTTCCAATTTTAAAAGATATTAGATGAAAATAGTCAGGTTCATTTAATGTGTTTTTTAAAAAAAATATTTCTTATATAATGTCTTTAAATAACGATGTCCATCAATAATATTCAAATGAAGGAATCAAACATAATCCAAGAGAAAAATTCATTAATTATATGTAATTCTTTCTGCTTGATTAAATTGTACTAAAGAAAGCATTGCTGTTATGTCGCTGTAAACATTGTCGCTGAATAATTATGTCGCTGAAAGCATTTCTGTTTATATGTCGATTCATATAAAGCCTTTGAAATCATCGCTGCAGTAAGAATCTATAAAAATGCTAAACTCTTACTAAATTATTATTAATTTTTTAAAGTTCTTGTTTTGGCATTATGTACATAGTTCCAAGTCATTGTTTCCTAACATTTAAATAAGCATGTAATACGCGTTAAAATGTTGGACTGTAAAAATTGAAAGTAGATTATATAATTTTATATATAGCTAGAACTAAATTTTAAGCTAAATTAATTATTATTAAAATTTATTAATAGTTACACAAATGTATTATTAAAATTGTCTTTTAAAGTAGTATATACTAAATACGAAGATATTAATTTTCTGATTCTTACTGTAGCAAAAATAACCACAATTTGTTAAGAAAAAGAAACAATTAATTTTAAATAAAAAGAGAAATTGTTATAATTTTAAACAAACGATATATCATACTTTCTTATTTTATATTTTAACAGCTCAGTAATTTTTAAGAAGAAAGCGTAAGAAAATCCTTCTAAAATACAAAGGAGTAATTTTTCAGCCTCCGCATAGCAAAACAATCAGCATGCAAAAATTCAATCTTTGATGTGGATTAGATATAATTCAAAATGCTTCAAAAATCTATTACATTTAAATTTCTGCATTGTTTATTTTTATATAAGATGATCCATGTCATTATTTTTAATCTTTATGGAATAACCATTATTTCTTCCTAGTCCGTTTTTAAAGTACTGTAGGCAGTAAAGACTATTTATCTCACCTTAGGTTCTCTAGGGATATTTGACATCCACGGAGTTATTTATATCGTTCAACTAATCTCTATGAATCTTGATTTGTTACTTGTTTACGTAAAGACAAGTTTAGAACAGGGAGGTTTAGTTTCCTTTTAGTTTTTCGTCTATACATTTGGTAGAAGAGAAACATAGAATCCGATAAACGTTTCACAAGTTATTTTTCAAACTCTTAATTTGAAGTTAGCAACTGAGGACTTTTTTAAATCTGGAACTATTCATCTTGTCTATTTCATCAGAGCAGATTTCCTGCGTGTATTTCAAATGAAATATTTTAAATACAATGAATTACATTTTAACAGAAAGTCTTAAAATATTATATTCTTACCATATATATGGTATGTACTTAGTTATCTTATTTACTTAACATTACATATAAACTAAATCCCCAATGCTTAATTTTTTAATTTTTAAAAATCCATTAATGCTTTTGGCAAGTCTTACTGTTTTCAAATTAAAAATGAAAATTAAATTTATTTTGCTATTTTTAATATTTTTCCTACAACTGCAAAACGGCTTTAAAAAATTGCACATTTTCCATCAATTAACGCCACTTTAATACTTCCCACTATGAACTTAATTATGATATTCATGATTTTTGAGTGAGTTTCAGAATTTAGGCATTCCATTAAAAAATTCCTCCAAACACATATATTATATTTCCTCATACGATAAATAATTTCCTCAATAATTTTTTTCACATTGGAATGCCTATTCTTGTATATTTATAGAATAACACTGAAAACAAGTATATTTAATAGAAATTTGATCTGTGATTGTTTAAAGCCCTATATTTGCAACCTATTGTACTGCATTGTTATAATCGTAAAAGCTGAAAATATAACATTGTTTTTTGAATGAATATTTAATATTTATTTTGTCATTTCATGGTTGCCAAATTTTTTAAATCATTGCGCATTTTGTATCATGCCATACCATTTTACGACTGCACACTATGATACGCATTAAACCATAACATTTGAATGCGTTTTAGAATGTAGGATTAGACAAAACATTTAACACTTTTCATTTGACTGAACGCTTAATATTTATTAAGTTTTCTTCTATTGCTGTAATGTATTTGTCTGTAAAATTGTTTTATTTATCCATTGATATTAAATTCAAGTCTTTCATATTAATCTTAATCTATAAATATTTCCATATCGTCACTGGAGACTTATTCAATGATTTTTACTGATTATCATCGGAGTTAAATGTTTCTCATTGAACTGAAAAAACTGGAAAGCTCTCAAACAATTTTTAACTGCAAATAACTAATTATATTAAAAAAAATTCATCTACAATAGATTTTATTTTAATACGAAGCTAGGAATTGACAACGTATTTTCCTCAATTAATATTTATAAAAAAATATTATCTACATTGATTAACACTTTATGAGCGTCATGCGAATATTTTTTAAATAATAATTTAAAAAAATAAGCTCGTCAATTGCAAGATTTATTTCAAAAATAATTCCGCGATATCAGTAAAATTTTAAGCTAAAAGTCAATGTTTTTTTTTTAATTTATTGCTTTGTTTTTTACGAGCTCTTCAAAAAGATTAAATTCATTTTTTTCATGCCTTACCTTTATTTGCAGCTACAAATAAAAATAAATTAAGAAGTAATTTTTTCTTGAAAATAGTGTCTGTATTCCGTGGACTTTTTTTTAATGAATATATAACTAATTTACTGACCGAAACTAAAGGGAGGCATACAAATAATCTATTTATCGTATATTCTATAAAGATAACTCATTGAAATTATTAATTGGAATAGCTGCTTAAGTTTTATGCTGTATTTCAATATGTTGAACAATCAATAATAATATATATTCAGAATCTTCATTAGATATTGTGACAAAAAAGATTTTATTTTTTCAATGTAGTTAACTTGAAGTTAAGGAAATTTTTAATGCACACTTCAGCAAATCCTATACATCGATAATATTAATAAATATAAACATTGAAGTTTTGTTCATATACAACATTTAAATATCAAAACATCTTTAATAAATAGATAAGAATACTATTTTGAATCAGCTTGTATTTTTCATCAGTTCATTTCTTTTCACTTTCCTCTAATTATCATATTTTTATGAAAAGAAGTTTTATAAAATTAATAACAAAGTTAATTTTTAAAAGTTTAGTTAAGGTTTATACAGTTAGTTTTTAAAAGACACATTTAATATTGAAAAGAAAAACAATTTATATTCTATATTCATTTTTAATTTAGCTTTAAAATTTATTGTAAAAAATATTTAATATTCTTATCAGTATTTTTTCAACCACTTGGCGCCATAAATATGAAACAAAATGCAAATAAATTAAATGATTAATTATGAATTAAATTCTGAATATATAAAAATGGTATATTGTCAGCAAAAAGATAAAAAATTTTGCAACATTTTAAAATTTTTGTATATATAGAATCAAGAAAAAAAATCATGAACATAATTCTAACTTTACAAACATGAAAGAACTTTAATTTATGACATGTAATTAAATAGCTATAAAAAGTAGCATGAAATAATTTAATTCTTTGTATTAACTAGGTTCATCAAGAATATAACGATATCAAAATTGCAACATCTACTTTTTTTTTTAGTTAGAATGAATCTGTTGCAAAATGAATAACCAAACTTTAGACTGACTAACATTAGAGTAGATAGATCAAGAGTAATCGATACCAATATCAGCAATAGATGATTTTCAATTAATAACGACTGTATTAATTTTAGGGGCTTCAACTATCAATTTATTTATACGCTAAATGATGAGCAACAAATAAAATTAGTTATGGCGTGAGCTCCAACGGTTTCTTTATTGAAGTAAACATTAAGAAGTAATTAAGAACAATTATTCAGCTAAGACTGTTAAGGAATTCTTTGAAATAAATCTCTATTATTTGCATTCCTTTCATTAGAGCGTAGTTAAAATACAGATTTGCTGCAGTCCCCTATCATGAGATCGACTAATTTAAAAAATAAATAATAAACATATAGATTCAGATTAGATTGTAATTTAATTCTGAAAGGGGAATCGCTTAAAAACGAATGGATTATCTCTATTACTAATAAAGATTACTGGTATAATTTTATTTGGCATATCAAAAATAGACGATCAATTTTTGGTGCAAAATGTATTTTAGAAGACAAAATAAGTGCACTTTAGAGCGATTTATTTGAAATTTCAATTAAGTAAGAATTAAGCGCAAATGAGACGTATTCTCCCTGAAAGTTCTGAAAATATTATTATTCTAAAAATATTTTTATAACAATTAAATTAAAAAGATGAATTATATATATTTTTTAAATGTATAGTTTTAAGTATTAAATTGTGACAATCATTAAAAATTCTTCTAATAGCATGTCGACATCTTCAATATTGTGATTTTTTTTTTTTTTTTGTAAAATGTAAAAAATTTATTAGTTCTTAAACTTCAATAACAGAAGGAAATAAAGCGATTAAAGAATTGATGAAACAATGTAATTCATTTGGAATTCCTAACTACAATGAAATTGATTAGTAATATTATATTGCTAAAAATAATTATAAAATACAAAAAAAATGATACCTCGAATAATATTTCTAAAACTCCAAAATACAGAAAAAATTTAAACGTCATCATTTTCGATTTTATGAAAGAAGTGACTTATCACTTTTTTTAAAAAAAATGCTAGCACTTGAATTTGTATTCTTAGCACAATGATAAAATCCTATTTGTGCTGTAATATTTTAAAAATTATTTAGAATAAACACTAAAATATCACAAAATACTTATGAATTAAAATGCTATTTGAAATTTCAAACAAATTTCTCATATCTCTGTCGCCCTCCCAAAATACTTTTCAACATCATAAAAGACGGCATAGCTATTAATAATTTGTAAAGAATAGTAGCGGTTTGATATGAGCGAGGATAGAACTTTTAACCTTGTGGTTCGCAACTGAGTAACATGGCCACAATACAAAAGAAATTGACCTTGTAAGGTAGCTGTTAACTGGCTTATAAGCTTTCACCACGGACTCTTCCCTCCAGTGAGTCGTCCAGTGACTAGACGAACGATATGGCTGTTGAGTGGTGATGTATCTATTGGCTGTTGAGTCTAATGTGCCTGTACCCATTTAAGTAGCACCAAGCGTTACGGCGAGAGTGTGTGGATGAGTGGTTGCTGTTGCTGTCTCAAGTGAGTCTGATGACTTTGGTTTGCTGTGGCCTTTTTGCGTTGCTGCGTCAAGTGAATCTGAAAACTTCAGCTTGTTGTGGGTAGATGGCGCCACAACAGCTGTACGAAGATTGAAGGATCACATCCAGGTCACCAATGCAGCGGTTTGGTATGAACGAGGATAGAACCTGGGACTTTGTGGTTCGCAGCCGAGTAGCATGACCACAATACAAAAGCAATTGTCCGTGTAGCTAGCTGTTAACGTAGCTTTCAACACAGAATGCACAAACATGATAAATCATCATAAGTGGTAACTTAAATTAGAAGCAGAGAACGTGAAGGCATATGATTTGAGCAACGAATTTAGATTTCAATAGACCGTTAGACGCAATAAGTCAAGATTTGAACAATTTGTAATTTACAGGAAATCTCAAAGGAATGTTCAATGAGAAATATATATATTATATTTAAGTTTATCTCTTTTTTCGTATTTTGATATTTTACATCCTATTTTCTAAAATAAAAACTTCATAGCATATTAGTCTCTGGCACAATGTTGAAAAAGATCAGAAGCATAATATTTGATGGAAGCACAATTTTTGATTAATACAATATTTCTACTTATTTTATATAATCACAAAACTTTAAGGAAAATCTTTATACTTTACAGTATTTATGAGTAGAGTTAAAAAAAATATATTTTCTATCACTTGTATTTCTATTATGTACATAAAATTATTCTTTGACCTTTGTAGATGTAGTGGAAGTCTTAACATCAATTCTGTTAAGTGCTGATACAAAGTTATGAGTTCAATATTCAAAGCATATGATTTATTACAGAATTTGAGCAAAATACATAATTTATAACGTTTAATTTTTAATTCCTTTTAACATGTAAATATTTTATTTAAATAAATGATTGTGAATCATCATAAACAGATTTCTTCACAATTTTACTCACCAAATTGCCAATTGTTATTGACGCAGCTTTCTCGACTGTAAGGGGTATTTTATAATTCATAAGCATTTTAAATGTCCTTTTATTGAATTTCTTTGCAAAGCAGCACTAATATTACAGTAACTGCAATTAAGTAACTTCAATTATTGTTAACGTTAATAATAATTTTATTAATGATAAATTTCTATAAGGACTGATTAATTCAATAAATTTCACGTCTTTCCTCTACATTAATTAAATAAAAAAAGATTGAGCAAACTAATATTTACTCTGGCATGTTTCCAAAATTTCATATTTAATTAACAAGTTTAAGAACATCCCGAAATTGAAATTTTTTAAAAAAATTTCATTAACTTAAATTTATTTAAACCTAATTCGAGATTTTATATTGATTATAATACAGTAAATCTTTCCCTTTGGAACTTTTTATGAAATATAAATAAAATAAGAAATTTGAGACCAAATAAAAATATAATTCTTTCATTCCTCTTTTTTCTTATTCAGAAAAAATTCATAGATTATGTTTTTAGCTTTCATCTAAAGACAACATATATGCAGCAGAAATAATTATTTTTTTTAAATTTTGATACACCCAAAGATTTGAATTACTGAAGTATCTAATATTTTTGATATTGCAATAAAAAGTATCCCTGCAAATAAGTCAATCAATTTCCTTTGAAGTTAACTCTTCAGTCATAGCTGGTGAATTCTTATTATTTTTTACAATCAAACCACTGAAATAGTGAATGCTTTTAAATCCTACTTGAATAATACATCTGTATAAAAAAATCAAACAACTTATAAAAATTATAGACTAGATTTTGCTGGTAAATAAATAAGGTTTGAACTTTACTGCTCGTAAAAGTTGGTAGTATGATTAAAAAAATACATTTTCTTTAAGAATTATAAACTGATAACTAAATGAAAGAGCATGAAATGTTTTATGATTTCTCAATTCTAAGGCTTTAAGTGCAATTTTGAATTATAACTGTGATCCAAATAGATATTATAATAAAATAATTTTGCTACATCAAAAAATTCGAAAAATTCTTGTAGGTGTCATTCGGAAAATGTCAATATTCCAGATTATAAATCTCAATTCAATTTTCAGAAGAATAATCATCCAAAGAAAAACAAATATTAATTACAAAACTCCTTTGTAATTAATATTTTTGCATTTTTGTGGATAGATGTGCTATGGAAGTTTGGAGAAGGGGTGCCAGTTCAAGTGTCGTCCTCGTCATCTGCCCGTGGTTCAAAAATAGCCCTAGAGTTGCTTTAAAAAACGGGATGTTAATCTAACTAAATTGAACTAAACTAAACTACAAAAGTCCTTTTGCCTCATTTTTTTTCTAAATAACTTTTGTTTCTTTTTGAAAAAATATCACCATTATATTTTTATAATAAATTTATGAAATTCATTTTCATTAAACCATTTTAAATATCCTTCATGAGAACTAAATTTTCTAGAGAATATTTTTGTAAAGAATATCTTTCAACATCATTTTTCCAGTAAATGTTTCCTTCAAACTTATTAACTGATTTTATATTAAAAGGTATGTTTATTTTGTATATGTAATGAATTGAGTTCCTTAACTCATTCAATTTATTTTTATTTGAATTGCAAAAACAGAACTTTCAAAAAGATTTTCTATACCTATCTAATAGTTAAATAGATATTAACACGCTTGAAACCATAAAATATTCATACAATTATATTCCTCAAATCTTAACTTAAATATTCTGCAAATCAAACTCCTTGATGGCTTATTAAACACGACTCATCAAATTTCATTTAACTTATCTGCACGTTTAATGAAACCAGTCATCCTTCTCTTTAGGTGTATTAAAATTTCTTTACTTACAGAAGCATTGAATTCCATTTAGTCATCTATACATGAGCCTTTCATCAGGTTCACCCAGCTAGAAGTCCGTATCAGGAAGATACAGTGTCCTTATCTGATGTACATGCTTGGCGGGACGCGAAAAGGGACACATCTTGCTGTTGAAAGGAATTTGCATTTCACTTCAATGAGTGCCTGAATAGCTGTAGTTTCCAGCAGCGGTAAGACCGAGTGAATATGCCATATTTATCGAAGCAGAAAACGAGGTGATATCGTCCTATTGGACAGTAAGTAGAACTGTCGAGCGATAAAACCAATATGTTTCGGTGAAATAGAGATTGCGCTTCGGTCGCCGGATGAATGTGGTTGGAAAGTTGAGATTTTATGTTAAGTGTTTTAAATAATTTCATAGATTTTTTTAATTCAATTAAAATTTTGAGCAGCCTCATGGATATTGTTTAATTCTTGATTAATAAATAGAGTTTCAGACATGGTAAAAATATCATTTGTCAGAATGTTAACTTCTAACCTTGAATACCTTGAAATAATTCATATTAAATATATCGGAAGTCATTTTTTATTTTGGAATAAATGAGTATTATATCAAGTAATTTAAATGTATAAAAATATTGAAACCTTGTGATTTGGAAATGTGTGTGTTTAATAAATTGCTAACTTGTTCACTATCATTTTCATCGGCCTTTTTAAAATAGATTCAAAATTGCATTTGAATTGAAGATAAAAAAAATGAAAAACTTTTTGCCATAAATATATATGACTGTTAAATTTTTCTCCTTCAATACGCAAAAGCTTTTAAACTTACCATAATTATTCAAATTAGTGTTATATATATATGTATATATATTTGTTTTCTGAAAAGATTTATGTGATTTACAGATTTAACATGAAATAATACTGAGAGTAAGAATTTTTAGCAATATAAAAATCATATCGCACCATTTAAAAAATAAAGAAAAATTAATATTTTTAGAAGTTAAATAAAAAACCATAAATGTAAGATCGAGCAAATAAACGTTAAAATTTCGCATTTTTTTGAAATTTAATCCTTTTTTATATCTCTGTGAGCATCAGAGAGAGAAAAGAGAATCAGGGCTGAATATTCTAAAAGCTAATTATTAGGAGTTAATCCTACTATGGAAATCTTTAATTATATTAATTAAAAATATCCTATTCCGTAGAACAGAACAATTATTAGAAGTTAATCCTGCTACTTAAATCTTTAATTATATTTATTAAAAATATTCCATTCTATGGACTGACAAATAAAATTGCAATTTTCTTGTGAATTTTATTATGAACTTTCGTTCAATTTCTTGGGAAAATGTCTAGAAATATTTTTAAATCTTTTCGGGAAGGTATTTAACATTGCCAAAATTCAACAAATATATTTTTTGAGAAAAAGATG
>JAPMOR010043476.1:9211-26545 GCA_026543865.1 Argiope aurantia
TATATATATATATATGACTGCCGGCATCCTGGCATAGGGGTAGTGCGTCTTCCCCATGATCTGGGCAACCCGTTTCGGGCATGGTTGTTTTTCTCTGTTCTATCTGTGAGGTGTGTGAATGTGCCTCCCCCCCCCCTGTAAAAAGGGGTTGTGCAAGCGAATGTGACGCATGAAGTAGCTAATTGTACTCTTTTCCCTAGTTGGCGCTACTGAAAAAATAAGAGACGCTCACTCGGCTTAAATCGCTGACAGATAAACTGTCAACGGGATTGTAAATTGTCATAAGTCACAACACAACAACATATATATTGACTGTTTATTAATAAATTTTAAGACGGTGATGTTTCTAGCCTGGAGACTATCTGTGAATTTTATACGATGAATGTATAATGTCAAAAGTGTTCTAAATACTATTCAGAAATGATATCTTCGGGTTATATATAAGACTTAGGGTCATCAAAATTGACATGATTTTATTTTTGCGAAGAAGTTGCTCACTGTTAAAGGGTTTCACAAAATTTTAATTCAATTTTTAATTATAAATTAATTACAATGTTAATGTTTTCCCTCGATAATTTCGAATCATGTCATTGCATAAAAACCATTATTAAATTTCTTTAAAATCCTCAAAAAGTCTTTTCAGTGATAACAATTTTATTTTCATACAATTGTTCTCAAATTTTAATAAATTTATCTGTCTTTTATAAATTTAATTTGTTATAATATTTTGCATTGTTTTGGATATTAGATTTATGTTCAAGCTCATCGCAACGATATTAAATATAAATTTTGTGTGAAAATCATCACTACTATGTAATTAAAAGTAAATAAAAAAATTAAACAGAAATAGAAGTTTAAAATATCATCATGTTATGGTTGTATTTCGGAATAAGGGTTTTAATATTTTTTAAATTAGTTTTCTTTCATATTAATTAAATTTAACTTATAATATCTAATCATGAAATATTTTGATTTTACGAAGAGGATTAAAAGCTCCTTATACAATTTAAATAAATCCATTTTGAATTGATAATTTATTTGTCATGTTTTTATTGTATTAAAAAACTATTTTCTCCATTAAAGACTAAAATATTAATCAATGATATTGCACATGTTGTACTTATTTAACATTCATTTAGCATTGTGCCTAATCCCTAGACCTTCACATACTTAATGTGCAAGGATGTGTTTTATAGCCACAATTTTGGTAAAAGAAATTATTTGTCCCCAAGGGCCTCATTACACGTGACAGTGTGGCAGTGACGTTATATTATCTTTTTTTACTGGAAGTAGGAATGTTTTTTTGCCGCGGCTGAATTTATTATTTTTGGTTAGGGAAAATTATTCCGCTTTTTGTGCGATCAGTGTTCTATATTCGTAGCTAATGATACAATAGTTTGTCCTTTTAATGGAAGATTGTAAACATTAAGCCAGAGGTGTAAGCTGTACATATTAATTTATGAGCAGCTATCTCTATCATAAGAATAAGTTATTCACATAAAATGACCTACAGGCTGTTCAAAGTGTGTTTACGTGACAATTTCCTTAATGAAAAGTGCTTTTCGAATGAATATCGTCCCACTTTACCACTGAGGTATAAATAACATTTCATAAATATTCAGCATTATTTTGTTTATCTTCTCTTTGATTTTTCTTCAGAAAAATAATTCAACTGATCTTCTTATCATCCATATAAAATTAAATAATTAGCAAAATGCAAAATATTAGCCCCCCAGCTTCAATGACAAATCCGATTTCACCAATTTTCACTTCATGTGAAAAATTACGACTCTTAGATATGACATCAATAGTCGCTTGTCTCCTATCACTATCTCTGCCTCCAAAAGAAATCTCAAAAAGGAAGACACTAGAAGCGAAAAATATCTTTGGTGGTTTTCCCAACCATACCCCTGTAGTGATTTCGCTGCTTTTTATTTTATATGAATGGTTCTAAATAATCACTTGTCTCCGGCTGTTTTGAAATTTCAGTCGATAACAGAAAATAAAATCTTCTCAGTGCTCCAGCTCATCAACTGGGCGATTTCTTCAATTTTACCACTTTGAAAGTACCGAAAGAGGATGCTCTATGTTTATTGTGCAAATATAATTTTAAGCAGCACTTATCTTCTTTTGTGATTACATGTTGACACGCAATTAAATGAAATGACTAAATTAATAATGTGGTGATTGAACAGTTGGTTACTAGTTTAAACGATGATAATGTCATTTCTTGCAGAAAAATCTTAAGATCCAATTATACATTGCATTTTAAATATTTATTGAACATTTATTTGTTCTTTTATGCAAATGTTTAAACTTAAAATAGAGATAGATGTTATTAATCCATGTTATTTTAGTAGATTTAAACGCATATTCTGTTCATAGTATATATAAACTCCTCAGCAGAGTCAAGTCACTTTATTTTACAAACATTTAAAAAAAATAACTGCCTAAAATATAATTTCTAAAATCCAACTGCGCATTCTCAAAGCAATTTGATAATTTGACTTTTTTATTCCTCTTGCACAACTTATTTCAATATTAAAATGATAAGTTTCATTTCACTTGAAATATGGGATCATATCCAAAACTTGTTAGCTGAACTGAAACGCACCTATAGAAAAGTAAAAGAATAGCAATTTTAATCTTTCGGAATTTCAAATAGTTTATTTAATAACTTAGAAGGCTTTAATAAATTATTCTTCAAAGTTTTTGAATAAATAAAGAAGCAAAAATTCACTATGCTATATGGCAAGAGAATATGAGAAAATAAATAGAATCTTTATTCCTAAGCTCTTAACAATGAAAAAATGCAATTATATATATTTGCGGAAACAATGTAAACAGTTTTTAATCTCATTGCATCATTGGAAATTATTATTACTGATGTAACATAAAAATGTTTTTTTAACCATCAAAACTGAGAAAAAATTTGCACAACAGCTAAATCGATATTATTAAAGAGGCAATTTTCTTAAATCTTAAAATGACTAATTTGTGTGACACTATTTTTGAAAGTTATTGATGAAGAACGTCAAAATATTTCGTAATTTTTAATTGACTGAACTTCAGATTAGAATTGCAAAAAATAGCATACCCCCCACCTTCAAAGTATATTTCTACCAAGTTCATTAATTCTAGGTCAAATGGTCAAATGATATAGACACTGTGCCAGCAGACAGACACACACACTTTTTTTTTAGTGTAGAAATTATCTTTTTATTTTATTCTAATTTTCTTTCATAATCTATACTTATAATAAAGCTCAGTGTGTGTGTGTGTGTGTGTGTGTGTGTGTGTGTGTGTTGGCGCTCTACAGACCAGACCATTCAACCTACAGCTACCAAATTTGGCACGTGTATACCTTGGAGGCCGGGAATGTGCACCTGGGGGTTATTTTTTCGAATTTTTAACTAGAATTTTATTTATTTAAAAATTAAGCGAAATTTTGACGTGTTTCTGCTATAACTGCCGAAAATATTACCGCACAAAAAAGATTTTTACATGAAGTTAAAGATAAAAAATTTATCTTTTAAATGATACTACTGTTTTAATCTTAAAATTAAATTTCTATTTTTAATGAATTTTTAAATAAATATTTTAACTATGTTTTTCAATAATTTTTTTCGTCAAAAATAAAAATGAGGATTAAGCACGTTTCGCATTCATGAGAAAAAAATAGCTTTTTTCAAAGTGTTGCCATCACATTGATTAAAGCTCTAACTGAAAATAAATTAAATCTTTTTGGAAATTAAATCTGCAAAATTATAATTTTCGGCAAGTGTCTGTAAGAAATGAAACAAATATGAAATATTATTTTTTCTAAAAAATAAATTCAAGAAAAATTATTTTATGATCTTTTACACTCTCTATACAGGGTGTTTATTCAGTCCCGGATCCATTTTGATATTTAATGACTCATAAAATAATGAATATGTAAACAAACTTATGGCATTTATTGATAGAATAACTCATATATTTTCCTTTTCAGGTTTGAATATTTTTACTTTTGTAAATATCGTCTGGGAGTGTTTTTAATTTCAGATAATTTCATTTTCCAGTCTAAATATCTGTACTTTTCTAAATATCGTCTGCTTATTAATTGCATTTTTCTCTCTTTTGTTTTTGGCAACTATTGAAATGTTATGTTTACTTTTGATGTGTTTTTTCTATGTAGTACTTTTGTATGTGATGTTTTATTCGATCGGATATTAAGGAGAATGCATACACCACAAGAGAAAGCACAGATTTTATGGTGGTCATAGAGTTAATTTCCAATCAACTAAATCACTGACTTTTAAGAGTTAATTTCAAATCACTTAAACTGACTGATTTATGAAGATTTGAATATCACTATTCAATAAAAAAAGGATAATTTTAGATTTTTCATCGATCGTTTCAAAGAAAATACGCCAATAAGCGCGCAGGTTTCTGAAGATTAATTGGCCTAAGATTATGAAAATGGTGAGTTTTTCTAAATTTTTAACATTTAAAACTTCATAAATAAGTCTTAGTTGATCGTGGAAAATAGAAACATTCATTCATTTATTTAAAATTTGGTGTGTCCAGAATATTTATCAGAATATGATACCTTAGTGCATTAAATTTAGACCATAATTTTTGAAATATATTTATAAGCAGGAACAAAATATTATTATTGATTTCATTTCAATCCTTTTGAAAGCAAAACTAAAAACTGAATTTTATACTGAATCTCAGAAATTTTTGTTGAATTATTGTTTGAGATATTACATAAACTATAAAAAATATTTTGTAGTTAACATAAGACTTAAATACCGAGCAATTCTGTTTGCAATACTCATATTCAATAATAATAATAATTAATGAATAACAATAAAGATGATAAATAAAATAAAACGCTTCGTTTTATTAAAAAATATCTTAATATTAATAGCAATTTCGTCATTTTCATTTTTAATTAAAGTTGAAGTTTTACCGGAAATGGCAACAAATTAGCAAAATATATATAGTAAATTGAACGAAACGATCTAAACAATATAAGTTTGGTATGACTATCAAAATTTGAAGATTAAAAATGTTTTGTTTGAGAATCCTTTAAGAGACCAGTTACTTAAAATATTTAATTGAAAATTGTAGCGAGCGGTAATACTGGCGAACCGGCTGGTCGCCAAAGGCGGCTAGTTAATAATAAACGATTTAATTTATGGAATTGAATGTTTATTACCATTTATTTTCATTTATTTATTTATAATCTCTTTTTACAAGTCATTTTTTGATGTAAATCTTTTTCTTAATAATCTGTAGTTTGGATCAATATAAAATAGTTAGATGTTTAACTTTTTCTAATACTTTATTTGTTTTTTAATATATGTTTCATAATTAGTCCTTAAATCATTATGGCTATCACAAACTTAATTCTTCTAGCTTGAACTTATAGAAACCTTTTCTTATTTGATTTCATTAAACAATTTACTTAACTTTGCATGTTTTATGTTTGCAAAGAAGGAATATCGTTATAAATATTTCACCCACTACCACATATATTATAATTCTGAACTTTCGTAAAGTTATCAATTTCCTAAGAAAATAGAGTATTTTTATTGTTTTTGAGATCGTAACTATCAATTAGTATATTAATATTGTTAAAAATTGATTTCTCAGAGATGGTGGCATTAAGAAATAAATTTGAGAATAAAAATTTTTTGATTCCATAATATTTATAACTATGAATAATGTAATGCGTTTAAAATTAATAGTAGAAAATAATGCAATAAAAAGATTTTAGTCCCACTTTATTAATGTATTAAAAAGCAGGAAATGGCATTTTTTGAAACCCAAATCGAAGTACATTAAAAAGAAATAATTAAGACTCAATGCCATCATAAGAGTGAAATTTTGGTACAAGAGAAATCAAATCGTAAGTACAATAATTAAAGATGTGTTCTTGGAATATGATTATTATTTATATCAATTAGAATATTTACTATTCTAGGATAGTAGAGTATTTAATGCATAGATTATGTATAAATTATAATATTTATTATTAGAAATCTAGAATATTAATTAACGGCAATTTTCTTGAAGTTGAGATTTTATATAAATCTTTAGAAAATAGATGCAAATTAAAATAATAATAATAATAATAAAAAGCGGTCACCTTCCATTCTCACATAAGGCTCTGGTGTTTCATGTGTTATTTTAAGCTACGTTGGGATATGAATTAAAAAAATTAAAATTAGCGAGTAATAAAGATAGAAATACGTGGTTGGATACCAGATACTTATGAAAGTTATAACGAGATTAATCTCGCATTCATATTGTCTATTCACATATAAAACAAAATGCCTTTATAGAAAATTTGCATCCAATGCATGACATTATCTCTGTTAATAAATAACAAATGAACACTTTTAGCAATGACAAAACAATGTTGTCTTCAAAATTACCTCCTTTGTTTACATTTTCTTAAAATATCGAGCCAATCGCGAAGTTGTTCTACCCTAGTTTTTACCTGTCTTTTTTGCATTGTATGATTTTAATTCAGTTTTATATAAGAATTTTTTTCTTATTATTTTATGAATATCTCTCTTTACTATTAGTCCCTTTTGCACTTTCAATTTAGTTGCTCTATTAATACAATCCAAGATCATTTAAAATAAGGCAAGTCTTTTAAGTCCTTTTTTTATTGCAATAGTATGTAGTATTGCTCTATTCGGCAAGACAACATTATAAGGTATAATTATATTACAATAATTATACCTTATATAATATATTACAATAATTATACTTTATATAATTATACCTTATATAATATATTTACATTTAAATTATGCTTCAAAATATAAGTTTTTTACTTCTTACTAGTTGTCTCAGTCGATCAGCTGGTTCACCGGGAATAATAGTCATATTTGACATCAAATAAATAATCGAATAATAATAACGCATATCATACCATATTTTATCACAAGCGATTATAAATTCAGAAGAATCCAGAACATTTACTCCTGGAATTCACCAAATCCAACAAATTCGATGCAAATCCGGGATTTATCTTCAAATCCGCGACAAACATAAAAATTTCAGAACTGTCAAGACTAATTTGATACTTTCGGTCACTTCAGCTAAGGTTAATTGAAATACTGCCAAAAAATAGAACTTGAAAAAAATTTGGTAAAAATATATGCTTAAAGGCTTTTCTTTTCTGATTAACACTATAAAATTTTAAATAGAAAAATAGCCCATCAAATTAGTAATAATTTTATTGAAGTTTATTATTTATGAATAAGTTAAAATTATAATGACATAACGAAAATAGGGAAGCGGATTCTACTGAAATAGTACTTCACTAATAAAAAGCGTGAAGATCCTATTACTTTTAGTTGTTGTTAAAGTTCTTGTACTTGATGAAACTGCTGAAATTTTTTTCTGGGAGCATTTATCCCATAGCAACAGCATTTTTTCCCCTTAATAGAATTTTCTTTTTTTATCTTTTTTCCCTGTTTTTATTTTCAATCTGGTAAATCACTTCCAGTAAGTAATTTATCATAATTCAAGTGGTCATTAATGTATTGGGACAAGATAATGATGATTGGTTAGAGAGTTTGGCTCGTGCTCAGGATGGCTTAAAACTCCAAAAGTCAAGAATAGATTTCAACTTCTGCTTTCTAAAATAATGGTTCTTGATCATGGTTAAATGAATGAAGGATTTCAGTTACCGAAATGAGGGTTTTATTTTTACTTTAAAAGTCTAGATCTTTGAAAGCGAAAGATACATTCAAAGCGAATTTTATGATATTTTCATAAAGTAGTGGAAAATTATTTATTTTCATATTTTCAACATTTCAAAACAACATACTAAGTTTATAGCTTTTCTTGAGAAAAATGCATCTGAATCCCAATTGATAATAATGTTTATGTTTCGCGCCTTAAAAGTTTGGATTGTATAAAATTTTATTTAATTCATGTGATTTCATGCTTTGCAATTGGTTTTTCACTCATTTCTTGATGTACTAGAGTTTTGAACAGTTGCACTCTACTGTATATTTGATATAATTTTAATACTTTCAATACTTACTCATTAGTCAATATTTTAAATAATTTTTATACCAGTAGCGCCATTTGATGATGAACTGGAAATATTTTTTATAAGCTTCCATAATATAGGCAATAATGAATCATAAGTTAAAATCCAAAATGCCTGCTTTGTATTTGACTATTCAGATTATGTTTTTTTAAATTTTTTGTTATTATTTGAGGGGCTACATAACTCACATTGCGCCAAAATAACGAACCAAAAACTAATAATGACATTTTTTTTTTGAAAATCTCAGCATATATATATGTATGTGTGCGTGTGTGTGTAATGATATTTTAAACTCTCAATTTAAACCACATTAATTTCTAAAATTTTATATTAATTTAGCCCATAGTAAAATATTCTCTTATTTTCTAATCTCATTCCACGTATGAAGCTGTGTAAAAATTACTGCGCAATCAATTTACGTATCAAATGAAAGTGATCCCTTCGGTGCCCTTGAAAAGGTGTCAATGTCACCACGTGTATAGAATTGGCGCGTGGCCGGAAATCCTATATTATATAAGACTAGTGATCATTTGTTTCGGCCCTTCTTCTTTCTTACTTCTGCTTTTGTGCCGTGCTGCGTGTGCTTGTAAATAAATTGCCTTCTTGAAATGGATATTAAAATTAATTTAAAAATATAACATGTCTCTTCAACGTCTTCGAACCTGCCTTCTACTTTTCAGAAAAAAAAGTTATATATATATATATATATCATAGTTTAGATGCACTTTTAAAAGGATTATATTGATCTGTGCTATGCTAATAAAGATGTCGGTTTCAAATTTTTTTGAGAATATATTTCTTGAGAGGATACTAGTATCACGTCTTCATGGAACCAGTGTGTATGGTCATCCTGAAACTTTCTCGCTTACTCTCTGATAAGTTACTCATGCATTAGTACCTCTAGGCTATTGTTGAACAATAGTTACGAAAGAGCCCATTAGAGAGATTCTTCGTTCAACTGTTGGAATGCAATTTATACACAATTACCAGAAAAGCTAAAGTGCAATAACCACACGCTAAATATATTTATCAAGCTCCTCGATTAAAATGGATCGGACATAGAACTACAAATTCATATTCCGAATGCAAATTCCATATATTAAATCAATTCGATTTAGAATTTATCACGTTTTGATGCTTGTAACAGTGTAAGTCTATATACTATCAGCCCTATGACAGATTTGGTTCAAAATATGACATACATCTACACTTTAGAGATTAAAACTGAACACCAAATTGAATCCACCTATCTTTCTCCGTTTTATTATTATCGTGCTAAATAATATCCCGACAACCAGACAGACAGATTTCCACTGAATGGATTTTACTTAAAATTTGAGGAAAATCTACAAATTTGGGATCAAGGTCATATGCCAAATTTTATCCGTTTCTTTCAAAGCATGTTTATAGTGCCCGCAGACAGAAAGACAAAATTCCAAAAATGTTTTTGGATTCGGGATCGTGGAGACTTGTCAAAATATGGATTTTGGAATTTTTTGACGATTACAGTATTTTGTATATGAGAAAGTGAAAATAAAATATCTAAATGACGAATAATTTTATCAACCCTTTCACTTCGGATATTCACTCCTTCAAACGGTCGCCTTTCAGAAAAAATTCGCCATAAGTATGCAGAATGCGCTAATTTAAAAAAAAAAAACCCAAATGTACTTGCGATAGTTTTAGATTGATGAAGGATATAACCAGATTTCTTTTAAGCAGAATGTATTAAAGATAACGACATCATAGCGATATCAGATATTTAATACATTTACTTCATTATTGTAAATGGCGGCTAAAATGCAAATAAAGTTGATTCTTGCTCATGTTATTTATACGTTATAATTAATATGATTAATCCATTATTATTATTATTGACCGTAAATACTTATCATTACCAGACAATGTGATATATCGATTAATCACTCTTACTGATAATATTAATAAAAACCGATTAATCGTAACATATGTACAACAAATAAGCACCGATAGTTTAAAATCGAAATCCGTTACACGTCTTGCCGTTAGAAAAAAAAATCAGAACGCAGTATGAGTCAGTGTACATAACATGAAACCCTGCGCCTCAGTGCATATGAGTTATCTAACCAGTTGGATGGGCACAGGATAGAATGGAAAAAAGGGAGAGAAAAGAAGAAAAAAAAAAGATACACAAACCACCCACTGGATCTCCCCAGAGAATTCCGTCGAAGTCAAAATGTACGTAACATATATAACGTTCTAATCAAGTGATAAAAAAATGAAGGGAAAGATGCTTAAAGACAAATGGGGATAACAGGTTAAACTTATAGAGAAAACATTAGTATTTACAGATACAATCTCTCTACAGTTTTGAGACCCTTAATTGTGAGCAAACTAATTAAAAATAACTAACTGAATTAAAAAAAACTAAAAAATGATAAAAAAATATAGATTAAAAGCATTATAAACATTGATGCAATTAGATACTGCCTTTAATGATTGAGATTTTTAAGTATCAAAGCTCAAGTCTCCACATAAAAGTGTTTGATCTTAGACACTTAGAAAAAGACACTATGGGGTTATACACTATATATTAATCATGGATTGCAGGTCCATCAATAATAAAAACGCAACTTTGATTGTATGATAATAAAAATGATATAAAATACCCTATTTCAAAGATTTAGAAAAATAAAATCCACGTAGCTTTGTAAAAAAATATATATATATAAATATATTATTTAGTAATCTTCATATAAATGTATGAATAAAATAAATGTATCTTCTTTAAAAAATATACTTTCATAAATGGCGATTGTTCGCTGGTACAATCTCACGAATCTAATGTGGATAACTGCTCAGAAGTCTGTGGCTACTGCCACTGGATCTTGTATTTTTGCTTTTCTGTTTTCCTTTGTGAGTGTATGGTGAGTTGGCTATGGGATTACGACTCGACAGTTTAGGCAGCACAGGTCTCTAAAATCGGAGCAAATTGATTGATATCGGTTATAAACAGTTGTCTGGAGTTTTCTGTACTATGGAAAGTAATTATTAATTGTCGTAAAGTGTAACTACGATTTAAATTTATTATTCGCCAACAATTTCAGAATTTAAATCGCTCAAAATTTATAAAAAACAATTTGTTCTTGGAATTTATACTCGTTATATTACTTTTTTGGATGAAGTACGGATTTGCTTAGTTTCTCTTCAACAACAATTCAAGTCTTAAAATGTTGTGAATTCTTAAGAAGAAATATTTTTTTATATATATTGCATCTTTGTATGTCAGATTTGCACCAACATGTGATTCCAAACATCAAATCCATTTGCCAATCATCTCTCTTCTTTTTTTTTAATCAATTTTTCTTTCTTATTACGATAAACTACAGATTTCATTCTTACAGAAAAAAAAAAAAAACTATTACTGAAATTATTTGAGATTAAAGAATATGCATTCGTATATTACTTAACGAATGTACCGAATTTAAAAATAATAATTATAAACAGCTCGAATGGACATAAAAGTAAGTTTCAAATTTCTTTTCTCTGCGATCTTGAAGGAAAAACAGGAAATCAAGTCCATACATTAACAAGAAAAACAAAAGTTTTAGAATCTCAAACATGTCTTTCTTCCCTACTGAATTTTATCTTTTCTTACTTCCTTACAAAAGACAAGTCTTCTATTCTAATGGCTTCCTACAAATCAACCCCTGTCCAAAACCCACAGATAAAATATTTTTACCTCTATTCAGCCACACATTAAAACATGGACATGTCAGAACACCCATAATGTCCCCATGTCTCATTTCCATGCACAAGGTCCGTCCGGCTGGCCGATCGATGAAGAAAGCTAGGGAGGACGGGAATTATTTTAAGACTACCACTTGTCGAGGGGCGATCGGATATCGGAACCGAGGACACAAGGGTGGAGACCTACGTCTTTAATCACCACCGGCTCCCGTTCCGGTGGCTCCTTGACCTTGAGACATTCGGGGCAACAAGGACTTCCATGTGTGAGCGAGCAACAGCGCACTCGTTCGTTCTGTATCGGCATGAAGCGGATTCTGGTGCGGTGTGGGACATGGAATTAAGCGATCGGGCGCGGTGGTCATTACGCAGATCCTTGGAATATTAATGATGTTCTTTAATTAATTGATTTGCATGAGGAGGTTTTTAATTAATCAGGAAAGACCCGCCCGTTTCCGTTAAAAACAAAGGAAAGCTATATTTAGGACCAAACTGTTGCTGTTGGTGGAGGTAGCCACTTTGGGATTTGTTTGAAGTGGATCCGGTTGGGAAAATATTAATTAGGACACAAAGCGAGTTCAAAAAACTTATAGGAAAAAAAGACCTAGCAAGGTTTTTACAGCTCATTTGCAACCATTTTCTTTATCTCAATTTCTAAGAGCAAATTACTACACACACATTTCTTTCTATTATATATTTATTATGCTAGCTGCTAAGCCCATGGCTCCGCCTGTGGGTTGTGTTTTTACAAATATGTGTAAGAAAAAGCAAAATAGATATAATTTTACGTCGTTCAGGTTTTGAATTATATTCAATTCTTTAAGATGTTTTAGAAACCTCAACCCTAATTTGAATAGCATAATTGTGCGAAAATCTTGAGAAAATTGAAGGCAGAATTATAATTTATGTCACTGAAAGTTATTATTATTATTATTATTTTAAATTTTAGTGCGGGGCAAAAACAACTTTGGTGCGATGTTATCTTCCAAAGCTGTGACCAAAAAAAATAAAATAAATAAATAAATAAATAAAAAATAATAATAATAATTCTATCTCCACTTCAACCTTTTTATGGCAACGTAGGCATATTTTTATAACCCAGTCAATCCTTCTAGATGCTAAGGAATATGTGTGCGAAATTTTGTTTGTCAAGAAATGTTGAATTGTATAAGGTTCCAACAAACAAAAAAATGGAATTCCCTTTTATGCACAGAAACCTTATACACATAGACCGCCCTCCCCCCCTTATTTCTAAACCGTTAGAAATAGGTGTATAATTCCTACAGAAAAAAAAGTTAAATGACAGGAAGAATCATATATTAAATTATTTGAAACAATAAATATGTTTCTCGGAAAGTTACAAAATCTCACTTTTTAAACAGACCCCCGAATCATTGAAACGTGAATTATTAGAAACTCTTCCATATTTATTTATTAATTGCACTATTCTGATCGAAAATCTTTGATCTGAATTAACATTTGTTTCGGACAACTGCTCATGCCTTCACAATTCATGTATTTTTTTTCTAATGATATACAATTTAATATTAATATTTTTATTTATTATTTGCTTAAAAGTAAAACCTTCTTTTAAGTGAATAATTTTACTTTCAAATTAAGACTGACAATCTGTGGCAACATAATTCAGTAGAGTCTGCTAACAATGTATTCATTAAATCAATGTAAATGCATTTTACCAAAGCAAAATTTTAATTACATTAAATGTCAGTTTTTGTGGTTTTTAAACTGCCTATTGAAGTTATCTTCTAGTGGATGCAGCAAATGGTACAACGGTTCCAGAAATAAAAATAAATAAATACAAAAAAGAATAATAGTCTTAAAGCAAACGATTTTAAAAATAAATTTAAAAGTTATTACGATAGAAGTTCTAGATTATAATTACTGAAGCATACGAAAACCATTCTTTTTCAACAACGCAACTTTACCTTTTATTAGTATAAATAGGTTCAGTCGAGTCTATTTTATTGCCTTTAAAATTCAAATCTATTCTCACAGGAATGTTTTAATTTGCAATGATTCGCCATTTTACGACTCCACTTGCTTTTTACTCTTAAAATAACATTGACCTATACAAGTACCTTTGGCATTACTTATCTATTGCCACTATAAACTTTCAAACACGATGGAAAAAGTTACGCGGCTCTGAAAAATCATTCATCAGCGTGTAATCATAAACGCTCTCCAGCTCTTGTCAGCTACCAGCACAAGTCCCAAGAGTCCCAGAGCAATAGTAACTGCAAACCGAGAAGCTTTATATGGCACCATTAGCTAAATGAAGATGGGCGAGGCATCTGCAGTTGCTGTACGAATAAAAGATTTTTTAGCTTGTTTTCTGAAACTGTATTCAATCTTTACCTAGATTGCAAATATCCATATGTATTGTTGTGCACACGGTTGTGGTAAAATCCAGCTATGTGTTAAATAATTACTTCTGCAACTGTTTTATGTTTATTATTTTTGATAAGAGTTTTTTTGAAAAGTAGGAAAAATTATTGTTGTTATATGGGGTTACTAGGCGATGTTTGTCCTTCTAAAAGTTGTCGAAGGAGAACTGTGCATTTTGAATAAAATTTATGGAATTGCAATTTGTTAATAGGTTTTTGAGTTATAGCACTTCACAAAATGCAATTAGTTCGCCAAGCTTCGTGATATTTTTAAAGGTCATACATAGCTCAATGTTGTATTCATTATCTTATTAAATCAAGGGATTAATAAGAATATCTTAATTTTTCTTTAATAAAATAAATAAGCGTCCCAGACTACAGTGCAGGATTAGTCTCTGTGGAGTTTTAAGATAATGAATGATCCAGGAACCTTTCCCCCTCTACATATTTTGACTTTCTTGCATACATAGTATAGAGAAAGTATAGTAATCGTCAAAAAATTCGAAATCGAGATTTTGACGTTTTAGACCTGCCTGAGTTCGAAAAAACACATTTTTGGAAAATGTCTGTCCGTCTATGACAAAGATAACTCAAGACGCTTTGAGTTAGATAAATGAAATATGGCATGCGGTCTTTACATTAAATTAGTATATTTCTATCAAATTTTGAACAAAATCCGTTCAGACAGAGTGTTTGTCCGACTGTTTAAATATAAGTTAACACAATAATTACAAAATGAAGAGAGCTAGAGAGATAAAATTCTATACATATATTTAACATCTGTTGTGTAGACACAAATTCAGTTTTGAGCCAAATGCAAGCCAAATCCGATAGCAGGGCAAGTACAATATCTCTAATTAGGCTTAAAAATAATTCATAATAATTAATTTTATATTTAATTAAAGAAATTATTATTTTACTTCTTTTTTATTTAGATACTGATCTTTTCTTTCATAGTTAACTTTACAAACGTGTTTGTAAAAAATGTTCTCAGTTTCTTTTACTAACCATCAAAAAATTGTCAATATTTGAGTCTATTTCTTTATGAGACTCTTGAGATTTAATTTCTCTGAGATCTAATTTTAGAAAAAATATAATCATATTCCATTCTAGATTGTAGTTTATAAATAGAAACACAGATTGCACCAGAATGACGTGTCATGCTAAATGAGCAAATGCACACTCTTACTATTTTATATCAGAAGCTATATAAAATGAATGTTTTAAAAAAAAGTTTTATAAAAGAAACATTTTTAGAAATCCAGAATAATAAATAAAAAATATTCGATGTTTTCACCAAAAACCTATTTTTTTGCGTAGTCCCCTACCTAAAATATTTGTTAAGTAAGGATTCTAACAACAAGCAGGAATTCAGATGTGTTTCGAGTCAGAGACGAATAAGCGCGCGTGCACAGCAAGCATTTTCAATAGTTCGGAAACGAGCAATATAGAAAAAATACAATAGAAAAGATATAATGATGTAGTTTCTTAAGAAGGCTGGTGAAAAGATTTTGTAAGTATATGTAAAAACTTACTATTTTATGTAAGATATGAAAAAAATTCGTATGAAAAATGGGCTGCTTAAACGTTAGCCCTCCCCCTTGTATTCATTTTTCTACATATATTTAGGATTCCAAAAACCATTGCATTTTATTAAAAAAAACAATTAGATCTTGAATATGAATTCACCTATCTTCATTTTTAGGCTTGCATTCTTACGGTTAAGTACCTTCTGAATTCGAAGTTATTGAAAGCTAATATTCCTCCCAAAAGATGAGTTTTATCCCATCAGTTGTATGCATTGGTTTTTCTTAACCCCTTCTTATACAATGGCGAGTCTAACTCGCGTATAGAATTATTTAATTTTTAATTTTAAGTCTGCAATTAAATGAAAGTATTAAGTAATTTTAAATGCAAAAATCACTTGAAAACGCATCATTACCTCAAATGATTATTCTAGGGATATTCTCAATATTATTCTAGGGATTAAAATAAAAATAATTGTCCCAAATAAGATCTGCCATCTAATTAGGAAGTTAAGTAAATTCGTATGACAAGGGATTAATGTGTTATTTATGAATATTCTAAAAATAACTATTTTAATCATCTTTTTATCAAGACATCTTTGTTCAAAATCTATTAAAAATTTAGAATCATCTGAAATTATATATTTTTTGTTGCGAATAGTAATTGAAAGAAAGGTATATATAAACAATACATTCTCCATTTACATAGTCATAATATTGAATGCTGAGTCAGAATTTAGGTAGTAATTTATTTAACAAATTTAGTGCATACTTGGATAATCTCTTTTAGAGTAGCTAAAAAGCTACCATACCAGAAATATTTCTTTTGTCGTCAACTGCAGTCGGTAATATTTCTTTAGTGTAATAATTGTAGCCTGATAAATTAGATTGCAAAAGAAAACAGATATTTTATTGTTAAATAAATTTAATTTCCAATTATACCATTTTCTTACTTCAGTGTTTTATAATGAATTCACATAATTTGGCTACAGCAAAATAACTCTTCTTAGCATGCATATTCACAAGAGTGTCAAAAGAAAACAGTGTGTTTTTTTTAAATTTAGTTTAACCATTAACTAGAATTTAGTCAGGCAATTCTCATAGTGAAATGAATAAAATAAATTTATCTATTCGTTACCGAGGAAGTAAAAATTATTTTAATTTTAGAACTTGGATTTAAATTATGAATTATGGAAAACAACTCTATCGTCTTATTCATAAATAATATAAAAGCACCAACTTCTCTATTAATTCCACCGGCAGGTAATCGAAGTGCCCGATGAAAACAATTTTTTTCCCATAATCTATGATAAAATCTTAGCCGAAGGACAAAGATTAGTCGAAAAAATTGTGACATCTTATTCATTTGCTAGATTATTGATTATTCTGCTAAATATAGTATATATTATATGCTGAATGAACATTATGGCATTTAAATAAAATGACTGAAAATTTGGACTTGTCGATATCCATTTGCATTGAATTCTTAATCGGCCGATCAAGATTTTTTTTGACAAAATGCGACATGTCTTATGTTCCATTCACATGTCGTCTTGTCTGTTATATTGCTAAAAGTAGTGCAAATTAAAAGCTTGATGAACGACATTTGAAT
>JAPMOR010043476.1:34650-52829 GCA_026543865.1 Argiope aurantia
TATTAATTATAAATATAAATATTTTATAAATATAAAAATAAATATTACGATTAATATAAATATTTTATAAAACATTGATCTGCAGTGCACTAATGTTTATAGCAATCATATTTTATATTGAAAAGTTCCAATTTTATAGATTTTAAATAATTGATCAATTAGAGTATAAAATAGTTTATAAAATATTTATAAGTTTTATTATTATTATCAAATATTAAAAAGCCTGAAATTCAAATTCTTCGAAGTAATTTGCTTTTTCGCCATTTTTCGGTGATAATTGAAATTTAAATTAATAAAAACATCATTAATTTTTATAAAATTATAATTTTTTTTTGTAAGAATGGCTACTTGTAATTTTTGAAGACAGCTTAAACCATGAGCAATAAAATTTATATTAAATTATTCATTTATTCATTTTAAATTATAAATTATTCATTTCAATTTTTAAATTATTCATTATTATTAAATTATTCATTTTATTTAAATTATCAAATCCCGAGAAGTTGCAGAAATCATATTCTTCTCCCAAAAGATGAAAGATTAAACGACCATATGTTGTAATATATAACGAATTAGGTCGTATAAAGATGTTTAATATACAGGGACAGAGAAGTTATTTTAATATTTAAAAATGATAGATTTGTTATTTATTTAATTTCAAAAGAATGTAATTTGCTTGACTTCCTCTAACAAAAAACTTTTGAGGGTACCAAATATTTTTTCCTTCTGTAAGACCAGACAATAGAGTCGTTCAACATTGAAATTTTATGTGCATTACACAATATACTTTTATAATTTGTATAATATGTAATGTACATAAAACTTCAATGGATTACTCACTAAAAATAATAACTCAGTGGAATATTCACTAAAAATGTCTCTGATTGAAGAAACTCTGATCTGAAAAAAAAAATGCACTAAACTAAGAAATTTTTTTTAAAAAAATGACTTTTTAAATCTAATTTAAATGTCTAATTATATTATACTAAAGCCTAGCAATGTTTAAAAATAAACGTTTTTTGAAATGATCATTGTTTATTTATGAAATGAAGCCTGAAAGATAAGTACAAAAAATTTCATAAAGCATATTAAAATAGAAACATACACCATATGGAAAAAGAAACTTAACTTCAAACCTTAATCACAAAATATTTTTAAAAAGCCAAGATAAAACATTATCTGCATATTGAGTTTCATTTCAACAAGGATTTATATTTTTATAAAATATACTTAAAATATATTAAAAATAGGAAAAAAATTATGCAGTAAAAAAATTTGTCTTGAAAAGATAATTTGAGTTTTAAAATAATGCAGATATCATTTTTATGCGGTAATATTTCTAAAAGTTGTCGAGGAAAGCGCCCAAATTTCAGTTACTTTTTTATAAATTAAAATAAAAAAAACTTATTCTAATATTATTAATAAATATTATTTTCTTCTTTCGCTTGTTCGCTCAAACTACTTAGAGACTCTGATGTCTAAATGATATCTAGTCAATTTCTCTAGTTCAAGATAAAAGTTTCATTTGTTTAAACAGTCAAATTTAAACAAAAATTTGTGATTCAGTCCGAAAAAGTTTTAAGCAATAGCATCAATAAGTCACCTAATTTTATATTAAAATTATTTAAATAATTATTACAATAAATTATAGCCGAACTCGTTTCCTATATGAGAATATATGAGAAAATTTGCTATATTTTAAAATAGTATAATGACTATTAATTTATAATTAAAATATTTGGATGATGATTTTTAAATGTAAACAGTTATTCTTTAACTGCAAACACATAGTGAATACTTGAAAAAAAAACAAGATTTCATGAATCACATTTACATCGTTACATTATAAATTGTTTTTGCCTAAATTTTTATTAAAAATTAAAGCTTCAAAATTGATGCAAAGTTGTCTAATCCAGACGATGGGCCGAATTCGACAACTTTCCATTGTAATGAATTTTTGTACCTGTTAACCTATTCATTCAAGAAAATTTAGAATATTGATGTGGGAGAAGATTCTATGTCCATATTAAATTGGAGAATTAATTTTAATAGTTGGTATTACATTTGGTTCTTTTATGTCTTTTAAAAGATTAATATACAGTTAAGAGCGAGAAAATTAAACATGGTTTATATGTCAATAGTATTAAATGAAACTATTTTTAACCAACAGAACCTATCTCCACATAACGTTTCCGCATGCTTTCCAATAAAGGTCGTATCCTCCTCCCCCCCATAAAAATTCTGAACTCTGGATAAGACCGCGAAGGCCTTGTGAATAATAGGAAAAGAAATAACGGAAACGAAATCTTTGGATTGAATCTAGCAATGCTATTGAATCTGTCATGCAAATGTGATGAAAGCTTATAAGCCAGTTAACAGCTACGCTACCCAAGCAATTGCTTTTATATCGTGGTCATGTTACTGGGCTGCAATCCACAAAGTCCCAGGTTCTGTCCTCGCGCATCTCAATCCGCAATATTGGTGACCTCGGACGATGATCCTTCAACCTTCGTACATCTGTTGTGGCGCCATCTACCCGCAACCAAAGTCGTCAGACTCACTTGGCGCAGCAACAGCATCAGCAACCACTCACCCACACACGCTCGCCATAACGCCTGGCGCTACTCAAATGGGTACAGGCGCATTAGAATCAACAGCTAAAACATAACCACTCAGCAGCCATATCGTTCGTCTCACCTCCGACTCACAGGAGGGAGAGTCTGTGGTGAAAGCTTATAAGCCAGTTAACAGCTACGCTACCCGAGCAATTGCTTTTGTATCGTGATCATGTTACTGGGCTGCGAACAACAAGGTCCCAGGTTCTATCCTCGCTCATCACAATCACCCACACAAATATTTATTTTGCACGATTTTTTTTCAAAGAAATCGAAGTCAAGATTTGACACGAAACTATAGCTGTCGGTAGTCACAAGATCATATAACGAATTTCATTTAGTTAAGTCACTACGTTTGCGAAAGTAGATTGACAGATAGTCAACCGTATGATAGAGTTAATTCAAAATTTGATAATTGTCTATATTTTAGATGCCAAACCTTAGACCCAAATTCATTTATCTAGCTCTTTATGTTTTGTAGTTACGAGTTCCACTATACGCGAACATCCAGACAAACAGACTTCCTCTTAGAAATAGTTTTTACTTGGTTTATAGCACGAAAGATGGTATACAGATATCAAAATAATCCAGCATTAAAAATGTTTATTATTCTGAAACGCTACAAAATAATAATATCAGATGCCTTCTAATCTCAATAGTTTTTCCCCTCAATTATGTAATATCTAATTTCCAAAAAAAGAGCTGTCGGTGCGAGAATAGACAAATCTTTTTGCGACAAATAATCAATACATATGAATAAAGACTTTTTCTCCTTTCGTTATATCATTTAATATGTCACCATGGAAATTAAATATAAATACTTAGTCAACGCTGTCGTTCTAGAATTCGTTTTTAAAATATAAGCTCACAAGAATGGATGGTGAGTTTGATGTTTAGGTTGTTGATCCAGCCTGAAGTTCGGCCACGGTGGCTTGGTGGTAAGATCTCAGCTTCGAAACCGGAGGGTCTCAGGTTCGAGACCCGATTCCACCGAAGAATCGCAGTGTAGGTGGGTCTGATGCATGTTAAATCCGTCCGGGCCAAACGTCCTCCCACTGGTGTGGTGTGGTGAGGGGGGTGCCAGCTCAGATGCTGTCTTCGTCATCTCACCGTGGTTCAAAATTACGAGGTCCATCCCAAAATAGTCCAAATGTTGCTTTAAAAAACGGGACGTTAATATAACTAAACTAAACTAAACCGGCCGGAAGTTCTTGAATCTTCTATAATTATTCTATTGAGATGTCTATTTAATTCTTAAATGTCTAGGAAATTACTTATTTTTAACAGTGATTTCTTAGATTTATTAAGATTTACCTATAAAATTAGCATGTTTTTAAGAATTACCGAGAATGTTATCAGTTAGAGGTTTTTGAAGACAAAACAAAATTATAGTTACATTTCAAACATAAAGACAGATATCTGCCAGAGGCTTACTGCATTGTATTTTCTGTTATTTCTTGTTTCATGCCATTTATACTGTTGTTATACTGTCACTATTATACCATTAATTATTACTGTCAATTATATATATTATCTAAATTAAACTGATATAATTAACTTCAAATAAGCTTGAATCGATTCCGAAAAATTCATTTGCACACCCTTGTACTTTCTAGTATATGAAATAAACAGAGTGATGTAGTCGTCAAAAAAATTCGAACTCGAAATTTTTATGAATATCATTTCAGACTATCCTGAGTCCGAAAAGTACTTTTTATAATTATGTTTGTCTGAGAACACATAAACTCAAATATACTTGAATTTTGAAATTTACTATGCAATTTGAAGATTTTCAAAAGAAATCCACTTAGAGGAAGTTTGCTTATCTGGCTGCCCAAATAAAAATGAGCACGTAAATACAAAACAAAAGCTAGATTAATATAATTTGGTACACAGATTTAACATCCCAATTGTAAATACGTATCAAATTTGGAATCCGTCAATTGGTTTATCATCATAAGCATTTAATCGAAATGACTTAAATATATGAAATTTGCATGTCATTTGTGGCTATAATTATTGTTCTGTGTCCAGAAAAAAGAGATCCAAAATACACACCCTCTTTTCTGCTACTTGTGTATTAACTGCATTTTAGCAATTCATCAGCGAAGATCGCACTCTAATAAGTTCTTTCATAATTATTGTACGGGAATGGCATGCGATTAGTGATAAAAAAGTAAATTTATTACAGCGTGTACGAGAAAATTTCGGAGAGACAATTCTTGCTGGTTAATATTGTTTACTTTTTAGTTCATGCGATACATATTGCAGGAACTTAGATTCCACTTCTCCGCCATACATATATTTGGATAAAGAGATAAATGTTTTGCAAAAGAATGTTTTAAATTAGTTTCTATTTTTGGAGGAAAGTAAAACTACTTTTATAAAAGCAAAATGGAGAAAAAAAAATCAAAAATGGTTTTGCTAACGTAGAGAATTCCATGTTTATTTTTAAATTTTGCTACGGATTCGTTTGTTGTAATTCAGTTTCTTTTTAAATATTTGCAGAATCACAATCAAATTTCTAATTAAACTTATTTGTAACATTAACATAACATTTCGAAATTTACATGGACTCTTACGAAAAATTAATTTTAAATGGGATGATAAGAAGAAAAAGTTGCATATTTTCAAATCGAACTACGTCAACAAGATTGTATTGCAATGTTCACAAATTGAACGTTTGTCATCATATTCCAATGCATCTTCGATGAAAAGCTATACAAGTTTTCACCTTTCAGGGAATAAACTAACGTTTTATTAAGTCCATAATATTGAATAAATTACCTCAGATTTCATTAAAAATATTATTTTGGACATTAAAAAAAGCTGTTTCATTTCAACATAAACTTATATTTGCTTGCACAAGTTTTAAAAGAAATAGCTAAAAGTTAATTTGTTGCAATTTATTATTGATATATTTTCTTATAACTACCAAGAAAATAGGAATACACAAAAGAATTTATCGTTATTATTTTAGATATGGATATAATGCAGGATTTGTCAAAACAACGGCACAGTTTAGAAATACGTATAACTTCTTTGTAAACAAATATAAAAAGGAAAAAAAATAATGCAATGTAGAAGGAAGCTTAAAGTTTTGTTTCGGCACAAAATAATTGCACTATGTAACATCTCTTGGTAGCACTGACGCCATCTATGTGGTAGTCCATTTCACGCCGAATGATGTAAAGCATGTTCACAGACCTTGATGCGCGTTCGATAGCCACATGCATGTGGCTATCGCATCCGGGGCTGTTGTTCCCTGTGTGACAAAGATAATTTCAATGAACAATTATTTGGTTTACAGATCATGAAATCTAATCTTCTATGATGGCATTCTATTATATTCCTTCCTGTATTATGTTTAAATTTTGTTTTTCTTTCCAATGTTCACAATCAGATTTAAATTTGTAGGTACAGTTGTTTTAAAATACTCTGTATTTTTAGATTTACGATTTTTCATTTGAGAGCAATTCATAAGCTTATACTGTATGTATCATATTCATAAACGCATAACCTACGACGTGTTTTAATATTTGGGGTGACCTGAATGGACGAGACGTAGCGTCGAGACACTTAAAATTGGCACTATGAGAAAAGAATAACAAACTTCATTGCAGCTTGGCATATGTGTCACCTCTCTCTTAAAAGGTCAAACCCATCATTGAAATGGACGTAACTCGACCTCACATCACCATTTCTTTCCATCCCCAATTCTGAGGTACCCCAAGGGAGGGATTTATCTCATAAACAAACATAAGTTAAAGAATTTTATCAATCAAAAGTTGCCTTGTATACTATTTTTCACATGTTGTAAGAGCATTATCGTAATTTGATGATAACTGCTGATTATGTTTTTCTAGGATAACATGACAGCCCTTCACTTATCAGCTCAACAGGTTCGAGAAGATATGGTGCGCCTTCTTCTTGGAAGAAAAGCAGATCCTATGGCAGCAGGCGGTGTAAGTAAATAATTTTCTTAAACCAATTTTTATGCATCACAATTCCAAATTAAGTTATGGTCATTGTTTTACAAAAATTTAGAAGTATACACTTCAAATTTTTTAACCCTTAATTTAAAAATTATTTTTATATTTATTTTGTAAGCGCTTTTAAAATTGAGCCTTTTTTCAACAAATATATGTTGGATAGGCTCTGTTGAAGTTATTCATACTTGAACACAATAAAATTATGAGAGAGAAGAATTCAGAAAGGTAAGGTATATGTGTCCTAATTGTACTATTGGGCATAATAATTAGGAATTTTAAATCCCACTGGTATTTTAGGTAAGCAAGATAACAAACACAAATATCTTACAAATATCCATAGGATTATAAACACAAAATGCCTATATATTATTATGATGTGTAGTAAGGTACAAAGCATAGTTTGCGAAGTGGAATTTGTTACGTTACATTAAAGTTTTTTTTACATAGCTTTTAATGAACTCTGAATCTTTGGGAACAATATTCAATAAATTTTAGAAAGATAAAATCACATTGAAGTTTATATTCTATTTCGTAAGACATATGTACACCTTGGGAGCTAAAAGTGAAAACAGCAATTACAATAAAAAATTTTGTAGATTCATTAATATGAGAAACGATGAGAACAAGTTTAGACCAATATATGAGTAAAGCTCAAGCCTTTTTAAAATAAAAAATATTTACTTTCAATACCACATGAGATGAATGCTAAATTTTCTCTTATACTAAATTTTGCATACTAATGTGAAATTTAAAAAAATATATTCCTATGCAATTTTAATAGGGCTAACTTACGAAAAATGCATTTAGCTTGTATTCATCTTGGAATATTTTAACAAAAAAGTTGACATGTTGTTTATAAGACTTGCTTGTATAATAGTACTAGGTGATATACTCAGCTTTTCTCAGGAATTAGAATATCTTCACATCTAACACTTTTATATAAAATATTATAAGGCACAAAATCTTTTATTGCTTGAAGTGTTTTTAGCAAGTAGATAAATAAATATCAACTAAAGCAGACGATTTTTAAAACTATCGACTGCTAATTTACACCACATCAATGACACAAATCAGTAGTTATTCCTGATATAAATTGTAAGTCATATGGTTCTAAACCTTTTTTATTCTGATGAGAGCAGAATTTAAAGTTTAATTACTCTTCCATAATTCTGTTAACAGTATATTCTGTCAACAGTTATTCGTTTGGTTTCCTGTTCTTCAGTAAATATATATATATATTACGAATATTGTAAAAATTGTCTTCTAAAACCCTAAAAAATTTGCTTAAAATGTTTTTAAAAATAAAACAGAGATATTAAAAAATAAAGGTAGAATAAATCAAATGCTCACCATTATCAAGAAATGGATTATTTATAAATATGTTTATTTTAAAGTTGTTTTAAAATTAACGATTAAGTTAAATAAAGTTAAAGTTTAATGATTAAATTTGAAAAATTAATTGAAATCGAAGAATAAATTACTATATCATTGAAAAGGTAAATAATAAATTACTATTATTATTTATATAATAAATTACTATTATTATTTATATAATAAATTACTATTATTGAATAAATTACTATACAAAATGTTACTATATCATTAAAAAGGTAAAATTCTGAATTTTAAAATGGTTTAAAATTATTCTTGTGGAATAATACTTACCGAGGTTACTGCGAGAAACGGCAAAGCTTCCGTTGATTTCTAATTAATTGAATATAAAATAACTTTTCTACTTTGGAAAGGTGGCATCATTTTTTTACGTCTTAAATAAAATGTGTTACAAAGTTTGAAAAATTCAGCACCGTTATTTAAGAGAATATATTGAAACATATGTGCATATATACGTATAAGTTTCCAAAATAAACCAACACCACACTTGACTTTATAATTTTCATCGTGTTCCATATGGAATCGATTTGCCGAATAGTTGTAATTGTAAAGATATGTTAAATAATTGTTTAAAGTAAAGTATCACTTCAACTCTCTGAGACCGGCTAGTGTGAGAATTTCAGTGCCTCAAAACCTGGGATAATTTTTTTGTGCAAGGAAACAACAGAATGGAATCATCCTTTCTGGATGAGAGACTGGCCATATTCAACTATCCATCCCCAATACCCAAATCAGGGGCTTGTCAAAGGAGCGATATGGGCGAATATGGGTTCATAAGGTTAATGGTTTTGAAAAGGGAAAGAAAATGTGAATCTAATAAATGTTAATTAATTAGATTTCTGAAACGTCTTGACGAACTTGCTAACTAAAACCTACATTTTCGTTTTAAAGTTTCAATTATGCAATTTTGTTATTGGTTGTTTATACAATAATATTCGACGTATACACACATAATAGGACAACTTGCAGTTTGGAAATAATCATACAGAAACATTTTGAGATATGAAATAACAAGGTACTTCAACATATGAATAAAATTTTGGAATAGTTAAATTTTCTTCTTGGAGCTTTGCGGGAAAATTAAGCGACCTTGCTTATATATTCCTACTAATCGTGGAACACTTAAAAAAAATATTTGTAAAAATCTGTCGTTTAGTTAAGAAACGTAAATTATGTCCTCCGACATTGCATAATGAGTTTTCTAAGAATATTATCAAATAGAGTGTCTCCATAGTATGCAGTTCATTTTCGAAACACGCGAAGAAAGATCTTAATGGATGAAGGGCACGTGTAATTACTTCCGATATAGAAAAAAATCTTCGCTAAATTCTTTTGCAAAAACAATGTCAATATACTTATTTTTCAATTTCTTTTTTTCTCCCTTGCAACGTCATTTATGTCAATTCGAAGGAATAAGTAAAAGACTTCAAATCAATAACACTTAGGAAAAAGTCTGAAACAATTTTTTGTTGATGTTCCCCTTAGCTTTTGAATTCCCCTACACATTTAATGGCGGATGATTGATTTGCTATTTTATTCACTTAACATTTACTTGGGTGTAGTAAACAATTTTCTTTGATTTAGTCTTTGTTTGCGATTTATGCTAGTCACCCACAATGCGCAGTTAAATAGCCTAGCAAGTCCATTTACTTGAATACTAAAGTTATTACTGCCTTTCATTTAACTAAAATTCTGAATAGCCTCTGTTATCCCAGTTTGCATGAGATCAGTAAAAGGGAAGAAAATTAATAAATTACTTTAATTATTGTTATCTAATAATCGCATGCTTCCGAGATGTACCAGAAAGGATTATCGTGAAAGAAGAGCTATGTGTGCATGGTTGTTTTTTCATCAACTGTTAACGATTTCAAAATACAAATGACTTCCAAAAAAATTCGCTCAAGAAATAAGAAAAATCAAGTAAGACATTTTTAACTTTTCACAAAACTCTTATAAATCATTCACTTCAAATCATAAATCTTCCACTACAGAATTCTCATAAATTATTTGAGATAAACCTAATATTCTCTATTTTAATTTAGGATTCAAAAATCGCTTTCTGTTTCACTCCTATTTTATTCAAAAGAATTTGAAAGGGGAATCAAGATTCTAAACAAGCGTAGGAGTGGTAATGTTAGACTCGATTCGTTTATCTTTATTTTAGTTTTAAAATTCGATCTTAATTATATGACAGGGATAACGTGCATATATAAAATGTGTTTAAGTACATCACAATGTACGTGAGTTTAGATTTGAACATAAAACAATAAAAAGTAATGTTGTAAAATATGCTTAAAATAATTTTAAAAATTTATTAAAATAAGAGTAAAAATCGCAAGAAAGTAAAATTAATATTTTGTTAATTCATATTTTGCTAATAATTAATATAATTAATTCATATTTTGTTAATTTTATTTTATGAGTTTTTTCTTATTTTTGAGTTTAAAGTCATACAGAAATAAGTTTTGTACAATTCTATACTCCAAAGATATTAAGGAGAAAATGTAAAATACAAGCATTAAAAAGGACAGAAAAGGAAAAATGTACCCCAACAACATAAATAAAAAGAAATTCCGAATAGATAAGTTTTTCTTTGTTTATTTTATGCATTTCCTATATGTTTAAACTCTGCTTTGTATAAATTATTATTTTAAATGTTTTCGAATATGAACATGTTTGTCTATTTTCACTATCATTCTTCCCAATATGTATTTAATGACACGAGTTTTTTTTGTTTATTTGTATATTAATTTTTTTCGAGGACTTCCATTTCAAGAGATGTTTCGATCACAAAGGATCATTTTAAAACTAAATCTTGTTCCACATGGATAAAAATGTTTGAACCCAATTCCAGCCAGAAGATGCTCTTGGTGGAGTTTTCAACCTGGATTCTTTTTAATTTTTATTACAGCTGTTATTATTATTATTATTCTATCTTTTCTTATACTGGTACTTCAGTTGATATCTTTCATATTTCGTAAGCTGTGGCCTTTTGCGTACTCTGAACGCAATGATTTATTAATTTTATTAAATGATTTTACTTCATTAGTTTTGAATTGTACAAATTTTTCTTAAAAATTATATTCTAGTATTTTTGCTTGCTCGTTTCTTTTTTACTTTTCTTAAATGTTAATTAACTTCAAAATTAAAATTTAATTCAAATTTTGATAAACTTTTACTTAGTAAGCACATATACAACCTACCGAAGAAATATCTGCTTTCAAAATTTAGTAGTTCTAAAAATAAAATAATTTCTCTCACAAAACGTTTTAAACGATTTTTATATCATTCATTTTGGAGAAAATATGAGCCTATAAACACTATTTCCATGCTAAAAAGAAACACGCTTCCCGATACACTTCATTTATAATTTATCGAGAAAATAAATCTTTCGGTATATATAGCGTATAAAATTTAAAAATCATCTCATATGAAATATATAAAAATATCACCAACCTCCTGCTTATACAGAAGATTTGATTTTCCATCACCTTTGTTTTCAGAAAAATGTGCGACTAATTTTTATTTAAGGAATCCCGATTTATATAAACAACCAAAATTATCTTCAACTATATATTATATCTGAAAATGCACAAAATTAAAATATTTTATTTAAAATTTTTGATGCCAAATATATTTTTGTATAAAATATTAGACTACATAAAAACGTTTTATGATCTAAAATGTTTAAATTAATTTAAATGAGAGTATAAATGGAACCAGACAATTTTTAAAAACCGCCGGTAGCTTATTTTTTCATATAAATAAACCCAAATCAATGTTTATTCTTAATATAAAATATTAATCGTCTACTTTAAAACTTTTATTTTAGTGTTCTTTCAAAATTTTGTTCATGTGTTCTGGCAACATTTCTTCATTAGAATTTTTTTTCTTCAATAATAATAATAATTGTTATTAATAACCCTTAAATTGATTTTTTAAACCAATAAATATGATGTTAAAAATATTTTTTTTAATGAAACACAGATATCAAATAAAGTTAGAAAAGTTCAATATCTCGCAATGGAGTATCTAGAAATTGTATTTTTCCAAAATAATCTGCAACTGTACAGTTATTTATTAAATGAAATGAAATTGTTATCTTTGAAAAGGTAAATTTTTGAATTCTAAGATGATATTAAAAACGTCCCTTTATAGTGATAATTTCAAAATTACTACAAAAAATACCAGAAATGTTCGAAGAATTTCTAATTAATCGATTATTAAACTAAGTTTTGCAATTTGTAAAGTCGACATTGTTTGTCTTCTCTTATGTAAAAAGTGTGCAAATTTGAATGAATTCGAACTAATTTTACAATTTGTGAAATCAAAAAATAGTCTTTATCTTCTCTTATATATAAGAAATTGTGCAAAGTTTGATTGAAATTCGACCCAGTTGTTTAATAGGAGATGTGGAACTTGTACTGTATATACATAATCACAATTATTTTTATTTGCATTAAGATAAAATATAGACTTTTCGTATTTAGTGCCGTTTATAGATGGAGCCAATTTTTACATTTTTCAAAGAATTTATTAACTGAATTGTTTAAAATTTATCTTAAATTAACTGTTTGTATACATTCGTTTAAATGAGAAGTGAAACAGATTTTTGAGTTTCGAATTCTGGCAAAGGAGTTAAGAAATCAATTACTGTAATAATTTATTAATTTTTCTTTTATTATAGCTTTTATTATATGAGAAAATGATGTTGTTTTGGTTAGGGAGTTTCGAAATTCGAAATCGCGTAGGCAATGAATAATGCATAAATGGCAATTTTCATCATCATCTTTTAATCGTATATATTTTTACTTGCTTTTACCAGTATTGCATTATTATTATGTATGCTACTTTGAAAGCAGATGCGGTTTCAAAAGGTTGACCTGCTTTTACCAATATTGCTTTATTATTGCGTTTGTTTCTTTGACAGCAGATGTGTTTTTTAAAGGTTGACGTAGAACTATGACATCATAGCTGTAATTTCATCTCAAAATCGGTCGAGCTCCAAAACTTTGTTTGCCAGCTAGAAAAACTAAAAATGAAAGTTTAAAAAAATATCATTATATATATATATATATATATATATAATATAGGGGGGGATAGAGACCAATAGAGAAGTCTCGTGATTATTTCAAACTGGTTTAAACTGGTTAATGACTTAAAAAATAATAATGTTCTCACATGATAACTTGAAATTTGCGATCGTAGATTTCATTTTAATTTTTCTCGAGTTTTGTATATTTGTTTAAACCTCTGTTGTCTAACACTGAAATGCCATATCTCATAAAATCATATGCTTAAGAAAATGCATCAGTTATTTTAATCTAGTTTCATGATTACATTTCATTAGTTCTTTAATTTCCGATAACAATTATTCGTCCATATTGTTTAAGTCATTATAATCTTTTTTTTCCAAAACCCTTAAAAAGATTAATTGAGTGATTATCATTTTATACCACAAGGACCAATACTGATACATTATAAAGTAAAGAGCTTTTAATTTGATTTCTTAAAATTGATTTATCAATTTGTAGCATTAAAGGAGACATCAGGAAAATGAACTATTCAAAAACGTTTAACTCCTTCAACTAAAAATAAATTAGTTGTGTCAGATGGCGTAAAAAGAGGTAAACACATTTAAAATGTCTAATTTGTTGCTATATTCTTTACAGTAATTGAGCTTCCTAATCTTCAAACAATTTTGAAACTTTTTAAGACTTTCTCATATAACAAGATTCAGATTTTTTTTCAAACAATGTATTAAGATGAATAAAAAAATGATAATTATAAGTTTAAAAGTAAAAAAATCAAACTTTTAAGGTACAAATGCCTTATTTAAACAATTCTTATGTAAAAATTAAATCTTAATTGGAAAATTGTTCGATTACAAGGTCTCGATGCCAAGTCTCTACATTCGAGGCCCAAAAGTTCAAGGTTAAAAAAAAAAAAAAAACTAAACCGGGTTACCGTTAAATACGTTGTTGTCAATTTTAGTTTAGTTACATTAACGTGCCGCTTGAAGGAAACTTTTGGTGATTTTGAGACGGACTTTGTAATTTTGAACCATGATCATATGACGAGAACGATAGCTGACACTCCCCTCCTCTAACTTCCGCACCACACCATTGGGAGGACTTTTTGTTAGCGGCGTAAGATTTAATGTGCATCAGGACCACATACACGTTAGAGAGGAATTTTTAGAGAACGTTTTAGAGGAATCGGGTCTCGAACCAGGGGCTCTCCGGCCCTCAGGTTTAGAGCTTACCATTAGATAAAAAAAAATGTCATTCCGTTGGTGGGCGTGGAAGTTTCATTAATGATCACAGTTGAAAAATTCGAGACCAGTTCCAAAATAGGTTTCTTGTTGCTTTAAAATGGTACATAAATATAACTAAATTAAACAACCTTAAAGATTACTAATAATAAATATTATTACTAACATATACGAGTTTTCTTCTAACAAAAGAATAATAACAAGCTGCTTTTATATATATTTCTGGTACGTCTATAGACTCTAACCAACCATTATTATTCCTACTAAATTAACAATATTCTTTTCAATTGACTACCACTCAAGTCCTGTACCGGATACTCATTAAACTTCATTAGAGAATCAATTTTTATTTCCCCTTTTATTTTTTCACTGTAAAAATCCGAGCTTCACGCCAAACTCGAATTCATTATGCAACTAAAAAAGCAGTCATCAAAGACGAAAACGCCCACCTTAAGCAATAATAGAGCTTCGATCTCTTACGTGAGAAACCAACACTCCGGAAGATCTGACCACTGGACAGCGGGCTTTTGTCTAGTTTATGAGGAATTGTAAAAACAAAGGTCGGTCCAAGGTTAGAGATCTTTGCCAAAATCTCAACAGATTCGTGATAGCACCTTAGTTTTTCGTCTCAGTAGAGAGGTGAACATCCAGGGTGGATCATTAACATCGACAGAATGTTCTCAATCGGATTAGAAACTTATTGGATTTGGTTCGTGGAATCACACAATGTGACAGCATTAAGAAATTAGTGGAAGTTCGAAAGTGGATATATGTATATATGGCAATAATGTGTAAGTTAATGTCATTTTAATAATTCGCTGATTTATTCATTTATTCGGTTTTTTTAAAGATGAAATTTGTAGTAAATTGGTTCAATTGGTCAAAAGACATTGAAAAAACTCAAATTTAGGATTATATATTTTAAAGACATATCTTCCCTAAAATAAGTACGTTTCAAAAGTTATAACTGATAATTAAAATTATAGAATGTAAATGTTAATGAATCAGATTTTTAAGTTTTGCAATTATTGAAAAAAATCTGAAACCAAAATAACATTAAATTGTTTTTGAATAAACATGAAAAATGTTATGGGTATCAAAAGACTTTGAATGAAACAAATATTATCGTTTGTAATTATGATCGTTAGTAGAAACTTCGAGAAAATTATTTCAGTTCTATTGAACAGAAAATTTTAAAAAATGGAATTAATTTCAAATGTTATGGAAATTGGACACAAAATTAATTAAATAAAATTCTTATTATGTTTAATAAATTAAACTGATGTAGAAGAATGAAATTCATAGCAAAAAATATAAATTCAAAGTATAATTAGCATTAAAAATAAAATTCGTAAGAAGATCGTTTGCAATATTTTGTAATATATCTTCAGATACATAAATGGATTTGCAAGAAAACGCCTTAAATACAATCAAATACCAACTGAAATTGTTATGCTTACATAACCTTACGCTAATGAATTGTAAATTTTTAAAATAAAAAAAATAATCATGCAATTTTTTTAAGATTTCTCAAATCCCGTATTTTCTATTTATTCTAATTCATAAACAAATGAAAGTAAATTTTCAAAGAATGTTCGCATTTATGTAAATAAATAAATAAAAGTTTTTAATTTAAATGAAACTATATTTTATGGTTTTGTTACAAAGTTAAAATTTCTCGATTCATGTTAAATGCATATTATACATATAATTTCATTTTGACACAATTCGATATGAATATCGCAATATAAGATATATCGCAATGTAATATCGGAAAATAAAAATGATGATTGAAGACAAGATTTTCATTGTCTTAAGCTTCGATTGTTATTTTTCGTTAATGCATTCCTTACAAATTTAATGTTTAATATTATAGATACCAAATGATTTTTATTTTCAAAATTTCAAACTAAAAATTAAAAAAAACGACTCAGATTTAGTTTTTTGAAATTATGTATCTATTATTAATTCTCTTTCATTTACTTACGTAAAATAGATTTGAATTCATAATTAGTAAATTAATATTTTAAAGTTTAGATATAAAAGTATATAAATCAAAAATTGAATAGATGCCAAATTAAAGACCTTGTTCAATCTATGCTTTTGAAAATTTTCTTTTTTATTGTTATTAAGTAATAAACGAAATAATTAGATGCAAGATCGTTTATAGTTTAAATTGTGTTCAAATTTTCCTATACTGGAATAAAATAATAAAAAAATATAATTACAGATATTTAAATAATACCTAGCTCTTAAATAATATATAGAACAATGATGAAATACTGTACAAAATAATATTAAAGCGATTTTTCACTAAAAGAAATCTTCAAACTGAATACAATCCTAATTATCATTCTGATAACTCATGCGTATAATATATTATAATATATATTTTGCACGTTATTTATAAACAAAATAATTAAATATATGTATAAAACAGGCCAAGATAAATAAATGCAATTTTAAATATATAGTCTTTTCTATCAATACGAATGGGAACGCAAGTATTAAATTAAATCTTTGGAAATATGAAATTTGTCTTTTTCAGAGAAGAAAAAAGAAGAAAATCTTTTTTCGAAATGCCTTCTTATTTTTTATAAAAATAATTTTAGTTTGGTCTTTTAGGCACAAGAGTCACTAGATTAACTAAACTGTTCCAAACAAATTTTTTTAAATTATATTAATTGATTATTAAACTCTAATATAACATTAAAATAATTAGAGTGATATGAAGCTATTTTAAATGAAATTTTATGGAACCTAAAAATGTGAATAGTTGATAAAAAGATGAGGAATCGGTGACGAATAAAGCAATCGGAGAATCTAGAGTTACGGGGAAAGTTGCAATCCTGGTACTGAGGTTTCAGCATCCTAAGAGGATATGTTGAAAACGCATAATGAATAAGAACAAATAGTGCACAATTTTAATATGTTTTTTTTCCAAATTCCATCCACCTAACGCGTTGCATTTTTGATAAACGCTTTGACACAGAGATAAAAAATAAAATTAAAAAAAATTAATATTTATCAAAGACGGCTTCAACATGTGTAGATTAGCGAAAATAGTAAGCTCGAATGCTTTGAATATTAAAATAATGTTTCGAATATTACAAGAATATTTTGAATATTACAATACTCTGTATATATTTCATATTTTGATATATATTTTATAATACCAGTCTGAATATTTTTTACACTTAAACACTTAGTACATTGTTTTCACCCTAAAAACTGTTCATTCATAAAATTAAACTTTTAAAAGATACTCAATATTTGTATCTTAGCAAAGAAATTTTTTTTACTGAAAAGGCACTTAAAAAATTTTATACTTGCTACTGAAATATACTATTTTAAACATTAAAACTGAAATAAAAGAATTATTTTTAAAAAAATGAGTTTCAGAAAATTAAGAAAAATATTCAAATTTTTTAATTTTTTTCAAATTTTATCTTAATTTATTCCCGTATTAACTTCATTTTAAAAGGTTCTCTTATTTCCTGATCCAGTTCCTCCTTTTTTATTTAATTAATCCTACACGAGCTCTGTGAAATTGCTTTAATCAGCAGGTTTTCACCCTCTGAGTGAAGGGATAAGAATCTGTAATGTTTGCTGCATTCTTTTAAAGATACATATATTTCCCTTTGCTGTCTACATGTGTTATAGAAATCCCTATCGGAATCTCATAGTATGAAGTTACCGAGGAAGACATTTCGGTCTCTTTTTGCTCTTTTTCGCATTTGTATCGCGATGTGAACGGAAGTCATTTTCATCATCGCTTCTTATACATAAATTATGCATCTCCGGGATGAATTTAAAAAAATATTCAAAAGTGCCTTTTATTCGCCCCCCCACACACACTCACACACACACACACACACACACACACACACACACACACACACACAC
>JAPMOR010043476.1:62001-116110 GCA_026543865.1 Argiope aurantia
AAAAAAAATCTAGGGTAGATAAATAGGATGCTACCAATCCAGCTGTAGCGATGGTGAATAGGTCCTTCAGACTCACTAGATTGCCATTCCCAGGCATTAACTTCCATTTGTATTTGTGCCTCTCCAATATTCCATAGATATTCTCCAATGCTATAAAATATTGCCGATATTTTATAATATTTTGCAATATTGCATAATATTATATAATGCAATGTCCTCAACTTTGTGTATTAGTACGTTTGATTTCGAATCAATTTGTAGATTCCTCCATAGAATGGCAGCAAGAAGGGAACAAAATGCATTTTAATCTAATGGGTTTCAGTTGTATATTATTTAGATGTGTTACTATTATTCTAAGTAAATACCATTTTACTAACCTCAGCAATTTTAAAAGCCTGAATTATTCTTATCTGAATAAACTCTGATTTACGGCCGACATTTATGTGTCATGAATTAAACTGATTTCAAGTTTTTTGGAAATTATGGCTCTAATTAATATCATAATTTACAACATTTATATCACTGTGTTCTTTAATCAATAAAGCAGTTAATAAAATATGTCATAAAAATAATCCTATTAATGTCTCGGTTACAAATCTTTTGACTATTTGGTCTCGTTGCGAAAGAGATTTTATTTAATATTATTACGTTGACACGAGTGTCAAAAACTGCAACTCTTCTTTCTATATTATTTCAAATGTCTTTTGACTGAAACGTTTCAGTTAAAATGGCTCAACAGGATGATCACAAAAGATGGCGCGAGACAAAGAAATCTGCACAGAAAAGCAGGTGTAGGAGATTTCCTTTGAAAAATTTGGCAAAAGATCAACATTGCCAAGTTCAAATCTGCCATTATTCAATGAGTAAAACGTTTCTTCAGATATGTGAAGATTTCTTTATACTATCTGTAAGTATTCATGATATTAAGTTTCTTGCGAGACAAAAATAAAATCCTACGCATTTCAAGTTCTATTACTATTAGGTCGATTTTCACCATATGAAATTGAGGCCTTAGGATAGGATACTCTAAAATTTGGTGTTTCGGCTTCACGACTAATTTTTTTGATATAGCTGGATAAGAAAATGGAATGTTACAACTATGCTATGAAATTATATATAACCTTATACTGTTGATAAGCAAAATGAATTGAAATATTAATATATATCAGATGTAGTCAGCGAAAAAGTTGCGTAATTGATAATTAATGATTTATCATATTAACATTTTAAAACACTATGAAATATTATTGTTGAATGAAGCTTGCATTGTTGAAACTACTGTCAAAAACCTTTTTGTGTGTTTTTTTCAAAATTCCTTATCTAACAAGCCGAATTGCAGCAAAATAATTCTGATACGTCCATAGATATGTAAATATCTACGGAATCGAAATCCGAACATAAAGCTGGCTTGAAGAAATTACCCTGGCTATTGATGATAAAGAAAGTTTTTGATTTTACTAAATAGAATCAATGATGTCTTCAAAAATATTTCGAAGAAAATTGTCTCAACTACTTTTAGAATATATTTGCCATAAAATAGTTCGAAATCATTATTTCATCTGAGTTGGGAATTGTAATATTTCAATCGATATTTCAAGATATTGGACTGTTCAAAGACTTGGACCTGAAGACATGACTTAAAAAGTTTTTAATCAGACAAGGGCTCGGATACTGTTGAATTTCTTTCGTACCATGAACGAAATGAGATTTTATGGCAAAAAGTCAAAATATAAAAAGTGCACTGTAATCGGAATTTCCTTTCAATATCTGGCCAAGATGCATGTTCTTTAACTAGTAAGTGTTCAGATAATAATGGTTATTACTGAAGTCATAGAAAATCATTAGAACAGCATTTACTATTTCGATGATTGAAAATAGGTGAGCAATGTTCTATTTTAAGAATCCTTTCTATTTTGTTCTAGTCATCTTTTCATGGTTATTATTTTTTTTTTCAAATTTTAAAGTATCTCAAAATTTTTATAAATATTTAAGATAATTTTAATATTAAGATAATTTTATTTTAATATTGAGACAGAATTTTAAATAACTATTTAAAATTCTATTTTTTTATTATTATTTCCAATCAAAATCAGTTTTTGAAACAAGTAAAATATTAGGAGATTTTAGTACTTGATTTCGCAATCACCTAATGTTTGTCTGGCATTTTTTTTTTCTTTTTTAAAAAATCTTCTATGAAAGTGGAGCAGACATAAAAACATTTATAGAAATGTCAAGGAAACTCTTTCGGTTTGATAATTTATCCGCAACTGCACGACACACTCGCATGATTCCGTGACAACTGTTTTTACTTGTGAAATAAGAATATTTTGGTGTCAATCAATTTTTTTCTCTCTTTTTTTTAAATTTAAAAAGTTAAAAAAAAAAAAAAAAAAAATGTACAAATAATTCTGTCTGATAAACGTAAAAATCCTAAAGTTAAACTAAAATCTAGAGTTAATCCTAAAATCCTGCCAAAAATAATCAAATTTTGAATTTGTAAATATTGTTTATAATCTATACTTATAATAAAGCTCAATGTGTGTGTGTGTGTGTATGTTGGCGCTCTACAGGCCAGACCATTCAACCTACAGCTACCAAATTTGGCACGTATATACCTTGGAGGCCGGGAATGTGCACCTTTGGGTTATTTTTTCGAATTTTTAACTGGAATTTTATTTATTTAAAAATTAAGCTAAATTTTGACGTGTTTCTGCTATAACTTCCGAAAATATTACCGCACAAAAAAGATTTTTACTTGAAGTTAAAGATGAAAAATTTATCTTTTAAATGATACTAATGTTTTAATCTTAAAATTAAATTTTTTATTTTTAATGAATTTTTAAATAAATATTGTAACTATGTTTTTCAATAATTTTTTTTCATAAAAAGTAAAAATTGAACTTAAGCACCTTTCGCATTCATGGGAAAAAATTAGTTTTTTTTTTCAAAGTGTTGCCTTCACATTGATTAAAGCTCCAATTAAAAATAAATTAAATCTTTTTGGAAATGAAATCTGCAAAAATATAATTTTCGGAACGTGTTTTTAGGAAATGAAACAAATATGAAATATTATTTTTTCTAAAAAATAAATTCCAAAAAAATTATTTTATGATCTTTTACACTCTCTATACAGGATGTTTATTTAGTCCGGGACCCATTTTGATGTTTGAAAGATGTTTAGTCCCGGACTCATAAAACAATGAAGACATAAACAAACTTATGGCATTTATTGATGGAATAACTCATATATTTTCCTTTTCAGGTTTGAATATTTTTACTTTTGTAAATATCGTCCGCGTGTGTGGTTAATTTAAGATAATTTCATTTTCCAGTCTAAATATCTGTACTTTTCTAAATATCGTCTGCTTATTAATTGCATTTTTCTCTCTTTTGTTTTTGGCAACTATTGAAATGTTATGTTTACTTTTGATGTGTTTATTCTATGTAGTATTTTTGTATGCTATGTTTTATTCGAGTGGATATTAAGACGAATGCATACACAACAAGAGAAAGAACAGATTTTATGGTGATTCATAGAAACGAAATCGATAGTGCAAGCACAGAGAAATTTCAGAAGAATTTACCAAAAAGATCCTCCATCCAAAAATAACATCTTGCGGCGTAAAAAGAATTTTCTAGAAATTGGAAGTATCGCAGATAAGAAACGTTCCGGACGTCCTTGCACAAGTGATTTTGATGTTGAGCGTGTCAGAGAGACATTTTTACACAATCCTAGAATATATGTGAGATCAGCGGCAACAGAATTGGATATGCCAATTTCGACGTTGTACAAGGTTATTAAGAAAATATTAAGACTGCATGCATACAAAGTTCAAATTGTTCAAGTTTTGGAACCGAACGATAGGCCTAGGAGGATGGCCTTTGCAACAGATATGCTAAGGAGGATAGAATATGATGCTGATTTTCTGAAGCGCATAATGTTCTCCGATGAAGCATCCTTTCATGTTCCTGGCATTGTTAATCGCCATAATGTGCGCATATGGGGATCTGAAAACCCCCATGAATACCGTGAGGCACAAAGGGATTCCCCAAAGGTTAATGTGTGGTGCGGACTAATGCACGACCGAGTCATTGAGCCTTTCTTTTTTACAGAAAAGACGGTCTCATCAGTCGTTTACTTAGACATGTTGGAAAACTTCGTATTTCCACAACTAGAAGAGCTTCAGCCACATGTCTTTTTGAAACAAGATGGTGCGCCACCTCATTGGGGTACCATCGTTCGTACTTCTTTGAATGGCCATTTTCCAGGAAGATGGATTGGGCGAGAAGGTCCAATTCCTTGGCCACTCAGATCACCTGACATAACGCCGCTGGACTTTTCTCTTTGGGGGTTTGTAAAAGCGAACGTTTTCAGGAGGAGAGTCTCGAACATTGATGACCTAAAAGCCAGAATTACAACCGCAATAGGCTCTGTGGATGCCGACATGCTTGCCGCTACTTGGCGTGAAATTAACTATCGACTTGATATTCTCCGTGCGAGGAAGGGGGCACACGTGTAAGTTCATTGACAAGGGTCATGAAACTTTTTGAGTCTATTTAACCATTTATGTTATTAATTTTAATCTATATTTATTATCTTATGAGCTATTAAACATGAAAATGAGTCCGGGACTAAATAAACACCTGTGCCCTGTATTATTAATCCAATAAATCAGTTTTATTTTCAGGCAATTTTTGTTTAGTATGAACAGGATATCCATTCAAATCAGGGCAACACAGCTAATTTGTAAACCTTTAGTAAGACATAGATATGCTAAAATGGTCTAAATGGAAAATGATTATATTTTATGTAACGATTCAATAAATGCTCTAATAAATAACGAATTTTTGATTTTACATAAAGCTTCTGCTGTGGAAATCACTATTAACAAAATGTTCTTGAAACACTAATATTTTAAATAAAAAGAGTTAATTTCCAATCAACTAAATCAATCACTTAAACTGACTGATTTATGAAAATTTGAATATCACTATGCAATAAAAAAAAGGATAATTTTAGATTTTCCATCGATCATTTGAAAGAAAATACGCCAATCTGCGCGCAGGTGTCTCAAGATTAATTGGCCGAAGATTATGAAAATTTTAAGTTTTTCTAAATTTTTAACATTCAAAACTTCATAAATAAGTCTTAGTTGATCGTGAAAAATAGAAACATTCATTCATATATTTAAAATTTGGTGTGTCCAGAATATTTCTCAGAATATGATACCTTACTTCATTAAATTTAGACTTCATAATTTTTGAAATATATTTATAGGCCGGAACATAATATTATTATTGATTTCATTTCAATCCTTTTGGAAGCAAAACTAAAAACTGAATTTTATGCTGAATCTGAGAAATTTTTGTTGAAGTATTGTTTTAGATATTACATAAATTATGAAAAATATTTTGTAGTTCACATAAGACTTATATACCGAGCGATTCTGTTTGCAATACTCATATTCAGTAATAAAAAATAAATAACAATAAAGATGATAAATAAAATAAAACGCTTGGTTTTATTAAAAATATCTTAATATTAATTGCAATTTCATCATTTACATTTTAAATTAAAGTTGAAGTTTTGCCGGAAATGACAACAAATTAGCAAAATATATATAGTAAATTGAACGAAACGTTCTAAACAACAGTATAAGTTTGGTATGACTATCAAAATTTGAAGATTAAAAATGTTTTGTTTGAGAATCTATTAAGAGACCAGTTACTTAAAATATTTAATTGAAAATTGTAGCGAGCGGTAATACTGGCGAACAGGCTGGTCGCCAAAGGCGGCTAGTGTACAATATAATTATATATTTATTTGAATCATATTTAATTTGAATAATAAGCGAATCGTATTTAACATTATTTGAATCTTATATGATTGAATCATAAGTGATTTGAAAACATCATTAAAATCTAAATCTTATGTGATTGAATAATAAATGATTTGATATCATCATTAAAATCTAATTAATAATTGATTTGATATCATTATTAATCACCATTTAAATCTTATATGATGGAATAATAAGTGAATTGTATTTAGTATCATTTAAAGTGTATGTAATTGAATGATAAATAAATCATATTTAATATTATTTGATTATCATATAATTGAATAATAAGTTAATCATATTCAATATCATTTAAATCGTATGTGAATCTTATATGATTGAATAATAAGTGAATCAGATTTAATATCATTTGATTAGAATGTAATTGAATAATAAGTGAATCAGATTTAATATCATTTGATTAGAATGTAATTGAATAATAAGTGAATCATATTTAATATTATTTGAATCGTATATGATTGAATAATAATAATATCATTTGAATGGTATATGATTGAATATCATTTCCTTCGTATATGACTGAATATTGTTTGAATTGTATTGAATATTATTTAAACCCTATAAAGAATTAAATAACATTTTAATCATATATAATTGAATAGCATGTGAATCATATATAATTGAATTATTTTAATTGCGTATTATTTGAAATGTAATAACATGAATAACATTTATATTTAACTGAATAATATTTGAATCTATATAATTTAATCATATTAATTGTTTATCATTCAAATCGTATATAATGCTATATGACTGAATTTTATATTATGATATAATGAAGTTCTTAAATGAAGAACTGTTATAGACTGAATTTGAATCGTAATTACGCGCAATTTAGTGAAGAACTGTTGTAAACTGATAAAGGAGAAAGATTTTTAATATTTTTGTTTGTTCATTTTTTACTAGCCCAAGGGACAGTTGCCACTTCATATAGTATGTTCCCGTCCAACTGGCCAAGCACTTACTCCTCTCCAGCTGCTTCTCAAAGCCACTGGTAAAGATGCCAGACTTACAAAAGATAAGGTGAGTTCGACAATAAAATGTTAGAATAGAACTTCTTTAGCTAATAAAAGTTTAATAAAATCATCAGAAACATACGATAATGAATATTCAAAAAACATGTCCGTCAACTTTGAGTAGAATGTCAATATTCTGATAATTTTATGAAACGGAATTAAAGGAAAATAACTTGCTTTCAATTATTTGATAAAGTAGAGGCTTTTATAATTAATATGGCGAACACACACACAAAAAAAAAATTGTTTTCATCACTTTATGTAATTGGTTGAAATTTTTTGAACAATAGTTGTTTAAAAATGTCTTTATTAAATTATGGCAGCATTAAGACCAGTAGAAATAAATGTATACATAGTTTTAAAATAATTTCTCTTGAAAAAAGCTTTAAAAAATGCACAGTAATAAATTATTACGAAAATAACACTAGAGCGTTTGATTTTGAAAGTCACTTCTTTTCAAAAGCACAATTTCATTCAAACATCCTTTCTTCAGAAAAGCAATAGCAAGATACCTAAAAAACTGTTCTACTACATCCGCCTTACTTCAATTTAGGAATTGGTAATATGAAATTCGGTCTTGCCTGTTTAGCTTGTTTTATAAAGAACTGATTCAAAACAATCGTTCAATAATTTATAAATAGGTCAAGACTACAAAACCAATGACAGAAATATGGAACATGTGGTTACAAACATAACATAATTCCTACAAGGCTCGTTAAGATAGTTAAACAGAAGGACAGTTTTATTGTCCCAAATATTATAAAGCGCCATCATTACGGCAAATATATGTAGGAACTGAACTCTGGGAACATCTGTTTCAAGAGTAACTTATAAGTTCTACAATCGAAGTGGGTTATTGAAACGGGTTGAGCAAATAATGAAACATAATTTCTCAATGTCAGCCCGAACATTAATACTGAAATACTGTTGTTTACTACAGTAACTGCAGTACAGTTTAATGCAGTAACCTGCTGTTATTGAATTATCCATAGATGCCAGTTATGCTTAATGATGACAAAATCTTATAAAAATGTAATTTTACATGAGAAGAAATCCAAATTGGAAAATCAATCCATGCTCCGGCCTTTTGCATGAATATCACAGCGATGTCTCTAGCAATTGCAATTTGCGTTTTCCTGTCTATGTTCATGAATTGATTGATGATTGATGCGGTCTTCTGGTTACTGATTATTTAATACTTACTGATTGATGCACAATCCTGATTATTTATCACTTATTAATTGATGCACAATCCTGATTACTGATTATTTTTCACTTATTAATTGATGCGCACTCTCTTATTGCTAATCCGGTCCAACCAAGTCGTAACTACTAAATTTTGGATTATATTCCGGAGTCAGAGGGTTGGTTGCATATTATTGAAAAATGTGCGATCACCCTATATATATTTTATGTCATTTACTTATTCTTTTAACAAGGCAAAATTCCTTTTGTTTAATTAGATATATATACTATATTCTAAAGCTAAGCAAGAATCTATTAAGGGATAGAATTTCATTGTTTAATATTTTGTTATAATATTCTTTTTTTTTAACTTTTCATTCTGATTTACATCTTTGCTATTTGTAAAACAACATTTTTCTGATGTCTTTTTTCAGGCTGGCAACATCCCGTTGATGTTGGCCGTGGAGGTGGGAAACCACGGCATTTGTCGAGAGCTTCTGATGGTGGACGCAAAAGAACAGCTGTCCGTCCGGAGGCCGGACATCCGGGATACACCTCTGCACATAGCCTCCCGGAGGAGAGACATAGACCTCATGAGACTTCTCATTGAGAAGGGGGCTGCTGTCAACCTCCAAAACGTAAGATATTACGACTTTCTTATGCTCATTATTCAAATCTGCATTTAAATTGGCAAACTCCGTCCACAAAGGAAATTGTGACAATTTTTAGCATGAAAATATTCTTGATTACTGTTTATTAATAAGGTAGATATTACCAAATTTATAAAGATTATTAGTTACCAAATACCATATATTACCGAATTTATAGCATTATTTAATGGATATTATATTAAAAATTTAAAAGGAAATATATTTAAATGCTTGGTATACTTTGAATATATTAAATAATTGTCATGTATGAGCGATTATGGTAAAGTTTTGGATCATCCTGGTTCAGTTATGTTCTTCTTGTGCACAAAGAATTCAAAGTTCTCAAGTAATACAGTAGCTTTATTTATGTCCGTTAATAGATCTTAAACCACTTGATAAAGGTACATAAGTCCAACGTTGATTAATCATATTCCTTAAAATAACATTAAAGTGTTTTCAAGACATTTAAGTAATGATATTTTAAATATTAATTTATATTCTAATTAACTTACTAATTTTTATATTAATTTAGCCCATATTAATTTCATTCTAAAATGTTCTCTAATTTCCTGATCAAATTCCCACTTTTTATTTAATTACTTTTAACACGCTGTCTAGAAAACTGTCGATCTTAACATTTTCTCACGTTCTGAGTAAAGGGATAAAAATCCATAATGCTTGCAACATTCTTTTAAAGATGCCTAAGATTCTCTTTCCTAAGTCGACACGTGTCAAAAAAATCTCTATCAAAATCTCATTATAAAATCACTGAAGTGAAAAAATTGCTGTCTCTTTTGCTCGTGGTCGCAATGTAGACTGTCGCATCTTTTATGATCGTCAATTCTTATAAATTATGCCTCCAGGGAGAAATAAAGCGAAGTTAAAACTTGAAAAATCTCTTCTTCACAACCAAATATCTGCTAAAACATGTTTACTTTTATCACCGCCAATGTTCCACTGTAAAGTAGGAAATTATAACGAAGTCCCACACTAAATTTTCAGTTTGCCTGCTTCTTTTTTGCGTTTCAGAGGAATCCTTTAATCAGAAAAAATAATAAATTTTCTGAACTGAAATTTATTTAATGCTCCTTCGACAAAGTAAAAGAAAAACTTCTTATATGTAGTGTATGACTATTGTTTAATTTCAATGCTTTTTTTTGAAGAGATTATAGATTCTCTTTTACCTGTTTGCATTTTTACACGAATCATTTCATTATAATGCATTGCGTTTAATTCATATATGAGATATAAATAACAGTAAAAAAAGAGTTGACAATAAAAAAAAATCTGTACCATCTTAAGAAATGAGGATATATTTAGATTTCTTATCAAATATGATAAAGAATCGAATTTTCCAAAATAAACTTCACGAATTTATAATGAAAATTAACCTTTGTTATGATGATGGATGTCTTTGTCTCTGCAGTCAAAGTCATTTCTGTATTAAAATGTATAGTTTTCCACATTATCGATATTGAAATTAGCAAATTTGTTAAGCGTATTTCCATGCATTTTTGAGAGATAAATAAAGAATTACATTAAAGAAGAAAGTAATGAAAGCTATGTATGAATATAGATTCAAGAATTTTGAAATATTAATTATTGACACAATGGAACAGTTTTATAAATTTAAAATATTTTAGCGATGCCATTTCAAAGACGAATTAAAATTATTTGGAATCAATAACGAGAGTTACTACATGGATAAAATTTTTAATTTAATAACAGAAAAGCCAAAGAGATCATTCATAAATCTAAATTTCAAGCAGAAATCAAAATTAAGATTTATATTTACAATTTTCGCAGTGTAGATTTATCTGAGAAAAGTGTAATGCCGATCTACAGATACTGAATATTTCGAATCATCATAGTAACAGATATATTACCTTTAAAACAAGTATGAGTATAACGTAATTTCTCTATTTGCCTTTTAAACACGAAAACTGCTTGATATATTTTAATGATTATATTTTAGAGTGAAGGTATGACGCCTCTCCACATCGCTGCCATGGAAGGAGACGAAGGCATGCTGAAGGTACTAAGTCAGGCGAATGCGAGGGCCAACATCTTAGACAGACGGGACAGGGCGCCCGTTCACTTGGCAGCAGAGAGAGGTCACACCAATGCTGTAGAGATACTCCTGGACAAGTTCAAGGCTTCCATATCACAGAGAACCAAGGTAAAATCCTAGTACACATTTCAGTAAGCTATCTACCTAACTTTAAAAAAAAAGAAACTTAAGGCCTTAGCAAGCCATGCCCGCTTGTCATATGTGCGCTTTATAAGCTAAATTTAAATTAACCTAAGAAGCTATAACACGATTCAAAAATTATACAAATTAATTAGAAATTTTAAATTATATTATTAATTAGAAATTATCATTTGTTATATGGCGAATAAATAACATTTAATTATCTTTCGAATCAATTTTTCGTTAAATGGAGAGTCAAATGTAACTTTAAATAAAGACAAAGTTAAGCAGTTTTCGCAAATTGTATAACATTATTTATTGAGATTAATTCCTTTATCATCATAAACATGCACCAAACTTAACTCCATATGACATAAAAACTTGCAGTTAAATACCCCGGTTTTTTTAAAATAAGTAGGTATTTTCTGATTATCTCATACTGTGCTGTACATTCCATATACTCTCATTAAAATGTAACATAATGTATACATAAAAGTATACATAATTCTATTTGAATTCCGTTTAATAATAATGAAAATTATTTTTCAATTTTCGGCTAATGTTTAAAGCTTAAAAATAAATCATTGTCACAGGAAATAATTTTTCGAATTATTAGAAACCTAATAGCCATTATAAACCTAAATCATATATATATATATATATAATATACTTTAAATATGTCTGCCAGTGCAGTGGAAAAACCGTCAGAATCAATAATATTTAATCTTTTTGATTATTTAAATAAAATTAGAACTTATTACGAAATCAGAAGATATCCATATAATTTTATATCAGACATTCTAATGCGCTGACATTCTGTTATTGAATACAAAGCATACGAATGTAAATTGGAAACAATATAAAATAAACAAAATAAAGTTTGAAAATTAATGAAAAACATCATTTATATGCCTTAATCTCTAGGTTCCAAAAGAAAAGCATTAACAAAAAAAAATATTTCAGATGGTAAATTGGTTTCTTTTACTTTTGAGAGCAGTGACTGAAAGAATTGGAATAAATTATGACTTTGAGTTTTCTAGCATTCATTTTTACACCATCTTACGTATAGTAAGATGATACTTATTAAACAGTTTATTGCTACATTTTCACAGCATCAGTAATGGTATATTTACTTTTTTTGCATTTTTTTCTTCCTTTTTTTCCCCCTTCATTCAGGACGGGAGCACCCTCATGCACATAGCTTCTGCTGCCGGCTTTCCTGACATTGCCATGATATTTATGAAAAGAGGAGTTCCTATTCACACTTCAAACAAGGTAAGCCTCGTTCTTCAGAATACTCAGTTGGATACTTATACATACTCTCTACTTATCCGAATTTCTGATAATATATTAATCATTATTTTATAGGGACAAATTCCTGAAATTATTGATATCAATTCTATTTAAATGAAGAATGTGCGCTTTTACGTTGTGTGTGTATCTGCATTGACACGTTTGTGAGCGTGTGAGTGAAATTTCGTAGAATACCGATATGTTGAGTGAAAAAAGGATTTATCTTAGCCCTCCCATTATAAACATTTCATTGATTACTGAAAAAAAAAAGGATTGTTTAATCTTTCGAAATGGATTATTGTTAAGAATCTCATTTCCTCATTTTTCTTAGCTATTTTAATCAAAATTTATATTTGTTTTGTTTTTAAGTCCTTTGAAATTCTTTGCAAAGCTTAAATCACAAATTCTTTTCAAAGATTATTTTAAAAAATGTAATAGTATTTAAAAAAGGGGATTGATATAGGCTATTACTTTCACACGTCACCTGAAGAGAAAAAAAATATCAAAAATATGGTGACAAAAATGAAAAAGTTGTAACAGCATAATTCGTTGCTTCTTTTCGGAAAAATTTTCAACATCATTGGATGATGCTAAATTCACAATAGACGTAAAATCTCACTCACAGTTCTTCAACATTTTCTTTAAGTGATCACTTCTATTAAAATATCCGTAATGGGATTTTCCCTTAAAAATATTTTCTTAATCCAACCCGGTTATGTAATTATCCTAGACATCTATAACAACGAATCTGAAGTACTTATTCTATAATATATGATAAGGCAGCCTTTTAAATTCGTTTTAATCTCATCTAATAAGATAAAAGATTTTTTAAAAATCAGAATTCAATTTAAAAATAACTGTCCAAGCATTAACGGTCAAATAATTTAAATCAAATTTCTGTATTTTTGATTATTCTTTGTGATTTTTTAAATTTTGATTTTAGAATATTCAAACCAAATTTCTGTATTTTGATGCAAGATCATGTGATTATTAATCAGTGAAATTCTAGTTCAAATTTCAGTTAAATTCTAGCATTTTGATGCCCCGTGTTTGATCAAAAATCGTGAAAACAACCTATAATTGGAATTATTTTAATGACATAGATTCCACGGCTAACCTATCTCTCAATATCATTTAGAAAAATGTTGACATTCTGGGCAATTTCTCTATCAGGAAAGACTTTTTATTAAATATTAAAATGGCGAACTTCTAAACACCGATTTTGCCAGAAATTTTATAAAAGAAAAACAATTATTTAAAAAAAATCGAAATCTGCTATCGCAAATTTTAAGTTATCCTGTGAGAAAATTACTTTGTCACGTGGTATCAATCCAATAGAAGAAAAAAAAACACATCATGTTCTGACATGATTAATATTTTGTGGTAACCAACATTTAAAAAAGAGATGGTTCTTAACCATTTCAAAATTAGGCGAGTTCTAAAAGTTTTCCCTCGAGGCCATAAATTTTTTTCATGAAAAACCAGTTTGCAATGAAAAACCGGTTTTACAATCACGTAAATATCAAATTACGCATGCCTGAATATTTAGAAAACGATGGGGTTTTTTTTCATCTCAAAACCGTTCGAGCCCCAACACTGAAATTGAAAATTTTAAAATATTATATATATTAGATAACTTTCGATACATCTCCTTGCTGTTTCGCATTCATTTTTATTTTCTTCTCTGTACTTTTCGGGCGACAATTTCTTACGATTCTGACTTTACTGGTCACACAGGAGAATCGAGTACATGGCGAGCATTCGCGCCAAGGTACAACTTTTTGTTGACGATAAAGTCCACAAATCTGACAAACTTCTTTATCATTTTCTAATAATCCTAAGAGGACAAAATTGATGCCACAAAAACAATAAATCACTAATTTTCTGCGCATGCATTTTGTGGCTTCAAAAACCTCAAACCAAAATAACATTATGTTTTCACATGATAATAAATAAAAGCATTCATTAAAACAGATATTTGAAGTTATCAAAAAAATGTTATCACTTTCATCATAAATAAGAAATATTTAGAGCATAATTCATTAATAAACAAACGAATGGCAATATTTTAAATCCGTAGAGCATAATTAGTGCTGAAAAAAAGGAAATAGCAGTATCTTTTATACATACAAGAAGGCAGCAAGTATCAAGTTCTGAACTTCAGCCTTTCTGATATGAAATGGAATAAAAGAAATATAGTACTTGTTTGATAATCTTCTAAAAAGAGGAGATAAAAAATACAATTATAATAACATTAATGATGCTAATGGCATTGCTCAATAAATAGATATCCTAAGTAATTAAATGCATTCTTTTATCTTCTAATGCAATTATCCGCTTCTTTGAATAGATTGGACACAAATGGACTGAGAAATTTCGATATTTGCAGAAATACCGTAGTGGCGTGGATACCAATGAACCGACATATACATGAACATGATATCTCCTTTTACCATGAAATATTCGTTCTCAAAATCTGATATTTGTATATTGAATTGAAAGTGGATCTTCTGGCATTCCAAAATGGAGATTTCGGAGTCCAATCGTGCAATGTTGGATTGGTATATGGGCGAGGTGGATTATTATTCATTTATTCTGAATATGATGTTAATTGAAATATCCTGAAAGGAATTGTGTATAACCAAGAGATTTAGTTTATGATTTCCTTTTGTTTATGTTGGCAATGAATGTTTACATTTCTCGTTGCAGTCTGGTGCCAAGTGTCTTCATATCGCAGCTGCCGCTGGCCACGTAGAAGTAGTTCGGTCTCTTCTGAATAAAGGCGAAAGCGTTGACATCAAAACAAATGTGAGTACTGATTCAAATTTTTAATTAAAAGAAATAAATCTCTTGTCAAAAAGGAATTTCATGGTTCTCTAATTTTTCATCAAAACATCAACAAGTAGCTGTGATAATTATTTATAAGATTCACAATGAAAGTCAAAACTTCACAAAAAAGATATTAATACATAATTTTTTAAAGAAATTTTGTAATTCGTTTGAAAGTTCGTTAAACTTCCAAATTGTCTGCATATTGTTGAAAATTCCCATCTTCATCTAGAATTATTTTTATTATATTTTCTTTACATAATTATTTTTAAGAATTTTGACATGAGTAACTTAGATATGTCATTTATTTTTCTCCGATAATAGAATCTGTACAATTATTTAAACTGTTCATATCATAACTGTAAAACGTTCCCATCAATACTTTCTATATGAATATACAATTGAAAATTTAATTATTTCTTATTCTAAATTTTCGTTTAAGAAGTAATTAAAAATGAATTTACATATTAAAAATGAAAAGATGCTTTCAGGTTTAAAGACTTTAGGAGGGTAATTTCAATGTTTATAAAATATAGTCACATTTTAACATTTGAAAGCACTTCTTAAATAATCAGTTGCATCGTATGATAAATACAATTTACACTTTAACTTCCTGGAACTTAATGAATTTATGAAAAAAATCATTCAGAACTTTGTAAAATAAAACATCTTCTTTTACGAATTATTTTTATAACTGCTCATTACACACAAAAAAAATACTGTATTTAATTTTTTTAAATACGAAAATCCTGACATTAACCATTTCAGATATAAGTATGTAAAATTAAAGATTTGGGTTGCACTACAATTTAAAAAAAATGGCTTTTCAAACTTTTCGAGAAACTAGAGCAAACAAGAGTATATTAAATGAGAGCAGAGAGAATATTAGGAGGAATTATTTTCTTTCTGTGTTCTTATTTTTCTGTAAATCGTATTTCTACCTATTTATCGTTATTACTATTTCGCTTCTTTACTTCTCGTATACGTAGTATAGAAAAATTATAGTAATCGTCAAAAAATTCTACCCCGAGATTTTGACGAATTTCCACGTTTTATAACTCCCTAAGTTAAAAAAAAAAAACATTGACTAAAATATATAAAATTTTATGAAATTTATAAAAAAATGAATATATCAAATTTAATAAAACTTATAAAAAAATTAATATATCAAATTTAATTAATTCATCAAAAAAATTAAATAAAAATTAATATACTAAATTTAATTAAATTTAACAAAAAATATCCAATGACATCTCAAATTGATATGGGAGTTTGTGTTTGTATGTGCAGTTTTGTGTCCAATTTTTGTTTTATTCGTTTTGGAAAAACGTATCTAAAACATAAATTCTATTTTTTGGATTCTGTTAACGACATGTCCGAGATTATTTGCTAAAAAACTTGCCAAGGATGACACCATAGTTTTATTAAAAATGCTATATTCACGCCAAAAGTTAATATTTTGCAACTATTGTACGCCAGTTCCATGGAATGCTTTCTCTGGTATGACAAGTTTATTAGAGAGTAGGCAAGAAAGTTTTGGGAAAATCATTCCTATTTGTTTGTTGTTGTTGGTATAACTTATGCATAAGATAGAAATAAATTTTTATTTTCTTTTATCTTTTTTATAATCTTGCAATTTGTAGGTGTTTTTTTTTTCGTTTTTTTTCCCCCGTCTTATATGTTATATCTGTTCTTTACAGGATGGTCAAACAGCACTTCATATCGCAGTTCAAGCTTGCCAGCCGCGAGTGGTGGAAACTTTATTGGGTTACGGAGCTCAGATAAGACTGAAGGCTGGAAAAGTAAGTGTCAATTATTTTCTTTAACTTAATGTTTCCATTTTATTATGTCATAAATACTATTTTGTCTCGTATTTAAATGAAAAAATAAAAGAGCACTAAATGTCGACCTTAAAAGAATCAAAACAATGTGGATGAAATTTGCTTCATTTGCCTAGATTTTAAATAAATAAGAAATAAATTTTGCTAAAATTTATATATTAGTATGTTAATTTTCACAACACTGAAGCAAATAGTTTTAATTTTTGCTGTTAATTAGAACTGCTTTTTATATATCGTAATTTGAAATCTCTCTCTTTAAAAATAAAAAATTTTGAATAATTTTTTTAAAAAAATGTAGTAAATTTAACCGTTGTTCCATCTCAATCAAGTTTTCAACATCTAACATTACTCGAAAAATATTATAAATGTAAAAATGAATTATTATGTAGCCTTTAAGGATATTAATATACCAATATAAGCCAAGAAACTTCTGGCTTAAACCACATTATCAAGCATTTAGATTAGTCTTTTCAAGAAGATAGGTGTAACTTTTTTTTATCTCTTTGAAAATATGCAACAATTTTTGCTAGAGCCTAAAATGTTTAAAAGGAATAGTATTATCTACGAGTTCTTAATTGTCAATAGAAGCTTTTATATTTTTTTCATGTTTGAATTGGCATTATTCTCCTACCTATTAATAATTTCATCAGCAATCGAATGATATAGCCGTAAGTTAGATTTGTGAAGTTCTGTGACAATTAATGTTTTTCGTTTTTATTCCACTTCACTTAGCAGACACCCTCTAAATGAATGAGTCATATATAAAAAGATAATATGGCATGTTCTTTTCAAAATGATCTTGAAGCATAGTAGATAGACGTTTAATTTGATTCCAATATGTGGGAGTAAATTGCCCTCCACGAAGATTTTTAGCAAATTCTGGCCCACATACATTCATTGTTTAGAGAGAAACCAAGGAAGTTTATAAAACTAGCTCTATCGAAGTGAGCAATTCGTAACTATGAGTTCTTGAATACTGCTTGTTTAGAGCACATACAGAGATTAACCTATAATCTTTCTTCATTGTTCCATGGTCCTCAGTAATTCCATTCCTTATTCCATAAAGTCCCTAATGAACAATTGCTTTTATAACTATTAAACACTGATCTGTGTTGTGTTATAAATATTTAAACAACATATTCTTAAATATAATTAAACATATCAACATTCAGAAATGGTTAAAAAAATTAAATTTCAAAATTGTAACAATTTTTTAGCACTATTTGATAAGGAACAACTAGGCTTGATATCAATGACTTCCCATTGTTCATATCAATCTCGATTTTTTCCCCTTCAGATCTCTATTAAATGTTTCATTTTCAGTCTGGCGAGACGCCCTTGCACATAGCAGCTAGAACTGCGGGTGGAGAGAAATGTGCTGAACTGCTATTGAAAAGCGGAGCGGAAGTCAACGCAACTCAAGAGGTATTTGCTTCATTTACACAGAATTTTCTTTTGCTTTCCACTCAAGGATACTCTGATGTGATTATTGAAAATGATTTCTTAAAATCTCAGAAATATTTTATACTTCGTGATTAAAACCATTAAGGAGAATAAATATTAATATATTTAGTTTTTTAAATAAATTTGAAAGACTTTTACTATCGGTTTGTTACTCTATTGTAAGAATATAATTAAAAATTATCCAATATAGTTCCATATTTGGATATCTAACAACTTTAAATCGCAGTTAGTATTGAAATATTGCCACAGTACAGATGTTTTTTCTTGAGAACCTCACTGCTACACTTTTTATTTTTTAAATTTGATTAATTTTCATTGTCCGTGCATATGGCTGAATCGACATAGAACATTGGTAAAATAAACATAGAATACTATTTATCATTCTATCAGTGGGAAAATTATATAAATGCTGCAAGTGGACTGAATCGTCGTCACTCAAGATTGTTCTTTAACTTCAATTGTAGACATTTTCTTTCTATTATTTTCATAAGTTAATGCTAGAGGCTTAGACTTATGGTGGAATGTTTTGCTTTATGCAGAAGGTAGATGATAATTATGCTTATATACATTCCTGCAGTTTACAGAAATATATTTTTTAACTATCAATAAGAGAAAATCCCATAGTTTAAATCATCTGACAATTTTCTATGTGAATATTTAACGTATTAATAATTACTTTTTTATCTACGAGAGTATTATTCTTAATAAATAAATATATTGCTAAGATCATAAAAATTCTAAATAATATGGAGAAATCATTAAGAGTTAGAAAAGATTTTTAGGAAAAGAGAATGCAACATATTCTGTTCATGAATCGTTCGGATATGGTAACTTTTAAGGTGTTTAAAGAAGGGTAAGCACAATTGAGCCATCCTGGTCCATTTACAGTCACAGAGTTAGTTTGAATAATTGGAATGCCGCAGCATCATAGACAATAACTATGGTCCAATTTGCCACGGCCATCGTCGGGCATAGTAGAACTGTTTCCATGGGAGAGATGCTCCGCTATCGAAGGATGTGATTCGACCTCAACACCATTATTATATGATAGCGAGAATCCACTATCATATCGAAAGTTCATCTCTATTTCTTGAGATGCCCCCCAAATAAAGAAAAGTAAAATGACTCAGGCTGCTGCTGTTACTTATGGCACTTGCCACGGGCACGCCCGCTCTTCGAAGACAGCCTATTTAAGCCTAAGGGGGAGTGTCTCTTGTTTTTTTATCGTAGAGCCAACAAGGGTCAAGAGTATGACTTAACTACACACATGTCACAATTCTTTTTATGGGGTGGACTTCATTCTCGCATTTTATTCACTCATCCACAGATCGTAATTTAGACCTGAATCAGAGAACGATCACCCCTGACCCAGTACCCCCAGTGGTATTACTCTCGACATGGAAGACTTTGTGACCACGACAGATTTATACGCGCGGCAACCACCAAGCACGCGGGGAATCTTCGGCCGGCGCGGTTCGAACTCGCAACCTAAGGGACGCGAATCCAACGCTCTACCAACCAGGCAATCCCGGCCTGAACTTAAAGACTGACTGCAACTTAAAGAAAGGTATAATAAATTAACTATGCAAACTTGGTTTCGAGAATTATTAACCAATGGGTGTAAAGAAAATGCGACTCACGCCAAGAGGCTTTTTTTTTTTTTTTTTTTTTTTTTTTTACAGAATCGTCGAAGAAGAGTTGTACACATCAGCGGGCAATTATCACAGAAGTAAAAATGACGTTCGCGGTGGAGATTGTTTGCCGGAACACAGCTTACAGGAGTATAGTCTTAAGTCGAATACTGATTCATTTAAAAGATTTAAATCCTTTTCCGATTTCTATAAGGTATCGGATACTTTGTGTGGCTCCGCTGCGAGTTACAGTGGACAGTTTTGGCTCGCGCACCTGTAAATTTATTTTCACCGCTGATGGTTAATAACCTCGAAATCAAGGGAACATAATTAAATACGAAACTAAACATAAAGAGGGCCATATATCATAGCATAAAGAAATATACATCATAAACTGACTGCTCCGACCCGCTCTGAGCCACACGGAAAAAACTAATGACTGGACTGCCACGACAGCAACACTGGCGGGAACTATGGTTGAGTCCTAAGGGTCATTATCGGTCAAGTTACAACTATTCCCGAGGAATCTATAGGAGGTAGCCAACCCTCACTATGTTCTCAGCCGGGTGGTGAGAACCAACCACTATATTATAAGTTTCTCAGCTTCATTCCTTAGGTGACCCCCGGTGGGAGTAAAGGAATATATAATCAGGTGGCGTATTCGATTAATATCAAAATTAACAAAAAAAGAAGAAATAAGGAACCATTACATGCTTACAAGGATAATCATTGCTGTATAAAAAATTTTTACAAAATGTATCATCATTTACTAATAAATCCATAGAGTCCTGACTTTTTAAATGTTATTAGTAAAAATAAAAAAAAAGTATTTATTGTTCCTGTAAAGGTGAAGTGGAAAATGTTTTTTCTATCGAATCTTTTTGTCGTACTTGACAAAATGGATGTATTTAATCCTATGCAGTGCGTCGGCCACGGTGGCCTGGTGGTAAGATCTCGACTTCCGAACCGGAGGGTTTCAGGTTTGATACCCGATACTACCAAAGAACCACCGTCTAAGCGGGTCTGGTGCACGTTAAATCCGTTAGGGTCAAACTTCCTCCCGCTGGTGTGGCGTCGAAGTTTGGAAAAGGGGGTGCCAGCTCGGGTGTCGTCCTCGTCATCTGACCGTGGTTCAAAATCACGAGGTCCATTCCAAAATAGCAAATAGCAAAATAATTCGGAATGTTTGGTTTCAAATGGAGATTGAAAAGATTACAAATTTTGATGCTTTCTTTTTAGGATGGAGAAACTCCTCTTCACTTTGCAGCTCGCCATGGTCACCTGAACACTGTAGCTCTCTTACTGCAAGATAAGGCAGATGTACAACAAAAGTCAAATGTAAGTCATTTTTCTTTCTTTTCTCCTCATTTAATTTTCCTTATTTTTTTAATCTTTATTTAATGGAAATAAATGTTATTTTTATACATTTCATAACTTGGGACTTTCTAAATGTTTCCAGAGTGGCGAGACACCCCTCCACGTAGCTGCACGCAACTGTCACTATGCCGTGGCTCGCAGTCTGCTTGACCACTGGAAGAAAACCCATCCAGGGGATAACGGTGCGACCCTCGTCAACGCTCAGAATGAAGTAAGTTAACAAAAATAAATAAATAAATATAAGATTCTGAAAACTTCTCATGACAGTAATTAGATTTGTGAGATCATGTGTGGACCTTACAACATATATTTTGATAGAAGAGCTTTACTTTTTTTAGTTTTCAAGACTGCTTGAATATTTTTTGGGGAAAATTAATTATACAACAACTATGCAAGGTCAGACTAGTTACCTCCTGTTCTGCATGTAAAGCAGCTTTGACAAAATATTCTAGCTTGTTCATTACTATCAATTTTTTTTTACTTCAAGTTAAGGAAAAAATTAAATATCCTGCTCTATATTCATATAAGTAAAGACATTTTTTCACACAGTGAGAAAATATTTAGTATCATTATTAAAATATCATTATAATATTTCGCCTGAAAATTTATTTATTACAAATGATATAAAGTACTGCAGTTTACAATACACATACTTATGTTTTAAATATACTTGCAACACAAAAACATATATATGTACACACACACACACACACACACATATATATATGTGTGTGTGTGTGTGTATTTTATATTAAATATATTTGTAAACACACCTAGATGTAAAATATATATGTGTATATGTAATAATATTTTGCAATTTTTATCATTTTGTTTCAATTTATATAATATTTGACAAAGTATAGCATTATTAGATATTAATATAAATCATTATGTAGAACTAGCTATCTTTGGCAAAAAGCTTGTTCGCCCAGATTATTTTTTAGATTGTGGAACGATTTGTAGACTGTATTTTGAAAGATTTCCTCTTATTTGATGCTACACGAAAATAATTGAATCAATCTGTAACAGATATCGTTGTGCATGCAATTTTTTTTTAAAAAAAAAGGTATATACTATGAAATAAAAGCAAATCCTATTTCAGAACTGATGTCCAATGAAAGCAACTTTTTATTTTGATTCTATATTGGCAGAAGTACTTGATTGAATGTTTTGATGGATGAGTTTTAATTTCATCAAAGTATTATTACTTATTGTGCATTAAAGTAAGTTTATTAAAAATAATGAAAAAGAGTTGGTCTATATTAAAGATTAATGTAAAGTCAGAAAATCTGAATTATTTAGGGATGAATTCTAGCCAAATGTAATCGTGACATTTTTTTTATTGCAACCCAAAAAGCCATTTGTTGCTATTTCTAGTATCCATCAAAAATGGCCGTTTTGGCGAATTGTTGGAAAATTGGCATGATTTTGAGGTGTTTGGTGAAAAACCATACATTAATAAATCTTACAAAAGATTGTTAAAAATGAAATTGACATTATTAAAAAAGTATTTTTTTTTAAATTTTAAGATAATGTAAAATTTTTGAGATAAAAATTTTTTTAAGAAATGAAATCTCTTATTTTACCTATTGAAATTACATCTTCGTGATCACTGTTTTGATTATTGATAAAAAAAAAATTCACCTTGGACCCTGAAAGTGTTTCACGGAAATAGTTTTAAGTTACGTGTTAAGGACCGGAAAACATTTTAACAGAAATGCATTGCAGTCGAACAATTATGTAACAATTATTGACCCATAAATTGATACCTTTTATTTTATGACAGCATTTCCAACTTTTTTTACAGGGGTATTTTATAGAAAATCTCAACATCTGAATGTACAAACTAAAAATAGCTAGAAAAATATGCTATATAAACAAGATACAATATATCTGTTTATCAAATACATGCCATTGAAACTTTCCAATAACGCGATGTTTTTAATTTTTTTCTTTTTTCAACATATTTGCAGCAAAATAACTGCATATGACTGCTAAGTTTTAGCATCTTATAAACCATCTATCAAATATTCTGTGGTAAGAAGCGCTAGAATATAATTTCCATGTATAGTTCAATTCCCATTATGGAGATGAATAGAAGTGAAGAGTTCTGAATTGTGAACCTAACCTAGCATCTTCTAAAAATACAATATTACTTCCATGATTGTTATAGTCTAAAATAGCTGTCTCATTCCGAAATGTAATTTGGTCCGATTAATATAATTTGATTAAGAAAAATAAATCCATTTCAGATCGCATGTCAAATCTATTCTAAAACAACTTATATGAATGAATCGGATGCAAAAAGTTAAATACCCCAGATTAGAATAAAACTACATAAATTTTCGAGCCACATTTTGTTTCATTCCTTTCTTAATAAAAAATTGCCTTAACTGGATATCAAGGATATATATTTTAAACTTTTTTCACGTGCAACCTATACCCAGAGTATTAATCCATCAAAACAGCCTAGAAAAGAAGAACAGAATTTAAACAAATATCGAAAAAAAAATGATTGTTCTGGGTTGTTTGAAATTGATTACTATAGGTTTAATTATATGTTTCAGTTTTATATATTATATATAATTGTGCGTCATTCCATACACTGTTTTTAAATATTATTGCCTTTTCTTTTACCTTCATAAGCTTGGCGAAACGGTTCTGCACTATGCCTGCCTTATATCAAAGAGCCAAGCGCATCATCCAACGGAGGACAAAGACCTGGTGAAGCTGCTTCTCCAGAATGGTGGAGAAGTGAATATCCCTAACAAAGAGGTAATTGTGGACACTATTTGCAACAAAACACCTTTAACTCTCACAAAATCCACTTTTTTGCGTTATCTCCTAGAAAAATATGTTACTTTTTAAAACTTTAGTGACATTTGCAACACAACATTTTACACCGAAATAAGTGAAGACTTTAAGAAACAACAACATAAGAGTTTTTTATTTAGAATATATTTTTATTTGTTCAACAAATATTTTTATTCTAATTGTAGAATTTCATTTTTTAAAATTTTACCTTTATATTTGAGCATTTTATTTTATTACAAAAAAAATGTGTTTTGAGAATGGAATTTCATAGAAGTTATATAATTTTTCTATGCTTCCTAAAATCAATGTTTTGCGCTGTTAAAATCATTCAATTTAGGATTTTTTTTAAAACATTTTTTTAATGAAAGAAAGTCATTTCAAAAACTTAGACTACCTTTTTATGGGAAAATTCTCTAAATAATTATATCAAAAATCATATAATTTTATTGAAGTTATCACACTATAATTTTATGAAAACATATTAGAATCAGTTTTCTGAGGAACTGCTTTCATAAATAAATTCAAAATATATTGAATAATTTATTTGGGACAGTTAATTAATCGAAAATCGATATTTCTTACTAAATAAGTTGATAGTTTTATTTACATTTTGAGGGTTTTTTACTAACCAATCAAGATTAATGCATCAACGGAGTAAAGCTAATTTTTTTTACTATGGATATTACAAAATAAACTTATTAAATACACGTCTATTTAACAGTGAAGCAATATTTAACGATTTAATTATTCAGACTCAAATTTTAAAAAGCTATCTCTCAGTTAAAAATTAAAAATATTTTCACCATCTGAATTATTATGAATAATCAGTAATTAATAGAAAATAATTTGTTTCCTAGTACCGTATGACTTGCATCCACTACTGCAGTAAAGAAGGAAATGCTGATATATTGCACGAAATATTGAATCAGATCGATCCGACGATGCTGCAAGGTGCCTGCAATAGAATCGCTTTGGTGAGTGACTAGCATCCGAATTAGTGTTATTTTCAATTTGAATTGATGCAATTGCTGTTATTTTCAAAGCAACTTAGTTAACTAAATAAGTAAGAATAATAATAAATGTATGAAAACGACATTGAAATTTTTTTCCAGAATGGTTGGACTCCTCTGCTGTATGCTTGTCAAAAGGGCCATCCCGAAGTGGTCAACCTGTTGCTTCAAAACGCTGCCAGAGTAGACGTCTTCGATGAAGTAAGTACACAAATTAAGACGTCGTTTCAAAAAGAAACACTTAAATGTACTCTTGAGGATTCCTGATTGAAATATTTTGTTCGTTATCTCTGTGATATAAGCAAAACCGATCAAATTTGTCGGAAAATATGTATTTATTGATCGTTGCTGTCTAATAAGATATTTTGAATCGGGATTTACTAATGTTTATTCTGAAATGTATGATTGGAGCAATGAGCGAGATAGAAAAAAACCCAGTAAATATTACTATAGATAAAATATTTAACATAAAAATGTCATTGGAAAAAAATAAGGTATGATTCGAACTTTTAAACTGAAACATCAAACCTTGGTAATGTTTTATGCTCGGTTTTTATCTTTTCGTCATCTGACTCGAATGTATCAGGCATTGGCTACTACGGGAAATGATTTTTAGGTAACACATTTTATGAAAAGAATATCAGCCTTATAATATTATCATGTTAAAAACACCGATGTTTGTTCAAAACTGTAACTTCAACTGTAACTTTATTTTGCTTGATTTTATGAAGATAAATGCAAGTTTTCTCTTCATAAAGTAAAAAATTTAATTTACATAAAAAATATTTATTAAAAAAATCAATATTTATGTTTGCCTTCAGTTAAATTATAACAATTAAAAATTATAACATATTCTTTAAAAAAATTATAAATGCATCTCTAATACGGGTAATCAGTTTCAAAGAAATAATATGAATGCACAATTATGTTTATTAACATTTCAATGGAAGTAATATATTGGTGTGTTTGAAAAATATGATAGATTTCAAACATGTGCTTGGTATTTAAAACAATTATTTGTTATTGATGTCTGGCAACGCGTTGATCCCCTGTCTAATAATGAAGCAGAAGTAAATAACATTCAGAAGAATAACATGAAAAGAAAAAAAAATATTTCAATGGTGAAAAGAAATTAGTAGTAAGAAATTGAGGCTTATGTGCTATTTGTTTGTTAAGATAAAATCACATAAGTTTCTGCAACTGAATCGCTTTGACAAGATCTTTGACCTGATCAGGCACTTTCTCATTCTGACGATAACCAAAGTTATCTCTGTTACTAACCACTTACATAACTAAAATTTCATTAGAATCGGCTCATGACTTTTCTCATTGAAAGTCAATCAACTCATCGTAAAATTTTGTAATAATATTGTCATTTACTCATAATGTGTGATTTCTTGCAGGGCGGAAAAGCAGCTCTCCACCTGGCTGCAGAGTTTGGACATGGGGAAGTGGTAGACATCCTACTGAAGCACAAGGCCTTCGCCAATGCCCGATCTAAGAAGGGCATGACACCCCTCCATCTGGCAGCAAGAAATGGGTACACAGAAATCGTCCAGAAGTTGGTCACGCAGTACGGGGCTACACTGGACGCTCTTACTCTAGTAAGAAACATATTATTCCTTTCAGCAGTTTGGTGTGGATGCGCATTTTTATGTCGTTTCTCCCTGATAAATAACACCTGTTACTAACTAAATGGTCTTTATTTATTCTATCATATGAACATAGATGGTATCTAAAGAATACAGCAACGTGGGCAAGTTATATTGAGGCAAATAATTTAAATCAGCATGCTACAAATAGAAGCAAATGCTAAGTTCCATTTGATATGTGAAATATGTGGGAAGATAATGTAGACTTCAGAGCACAACGAAGATATATTTTTCGTATTGAAAATATAATAATTCGCACAACGAAAATCCTTTTTGGTTACTGAATTTTATTAAAAAAAATGAATGGGTTACGACTGAAAAGGGGCAACCTTAGTTGATAGATTTTTTCTAAAATATTATTGTAAAGTTATAAGTATCTTAAATTTATAAATGATTTATTTGCTCCTTACAATCAAAACGCGAACGATATTTATTCGGTTGCCAGATTCATCCCACTCTGTTTATAATATACCTGCTAATTTTTGTAAAGAACGTATACCAACACTAACTTGCAACCTGAAAAATAATAGGTCTCATAATGTATATTACATAATAGGAAGAGAAATTTTCAATTCATATCCGGCTCTTCAAATTAACTTATTCAGAATTTGTTGTGCATTCCCTTCAGACTGCGGTCAATCAGAGTTTTTGCCCTTGCCTAACACCCTTTTTTAATAAAATAAAGATACTCCACATAATAAGATAATAAATTGAAGATTGGAAATGGAAAGCACAGTAGGAAACAAAAATAAAAAGTAATTTAAAAATCCCAAGTCTAAACCTAAAATAAGTTTTCAACATAGGAAAATATGTTAGGGTTTAACTCACTCAAAGTAGCAGTAAAAAGTGATAGCGAATGTTCGTAGTAAGATAAATATGAAACTTATTCTAAATATTAAACTAAAAGCATGAAACTTATGCTTTGTCCTCTTGGATTTTTTTTTTTTTTTTTTTTTTTTTTGGCATTCACTATGTTTTCCATTTCTAGTCTGCATTGCTGTTTTTGAGAACAAACTCTCGTTGGACAATTTCAATCAATGCATTATTTAAAAAATCAGTAATACTGAATCTCTTCGTTATATGGTTGCTACTAGCTCGAGGCGGGGACAATAGATTTTGTTGCAATATATTCAATACTATTTACATTCAAAGCAATCTCGAAGTGAAGTTTTTTCATTGCCAGTGCACCACCGAACTCGGAATCTGTTCGATTCCCTCGATGCCTAAATGGGTATACGCAAACAATTTTAATAAAAAAGTCATGAGAATGACTACATCGCAATGCAGACTATGCAATATTTTTGCGGAGTGGGGGTGGGAATAATCCTTTCATGAAATTGATGTAATATTTATAAGTTTACTCCAAGAAATGATTAGGAATATCAATGAAGCATTGACGCACTAGAAGTAAAGAAGTTATTCAGAACCTGTGTCTGGGAAAGAGAGGTTGTCATTATCTTGGAAAGGGTGGACGAGATTTCTCGTTTTAATTTTCGACAATTTGTTCTTCATTATGTTATTCCTCCACAAGATTTGTTCGAGATTTAGGTAGGTTTATCGAGGTATAAAAGCATGGTGAATAGGCGGCTGGTGGTATAATGAAGCGGATTGTTCACTTCCCCGCATCCACAGCATTTAGAATATTTAATATGAAAATGAAGTATAAAAAAAATGGCCTCAAACGGTTGCAAATATGATATCTTGCTTATTCCACAGTGTCGGGTATGGAAATTTGTGATATAAGTCGGTGGATATTTTTCTAGTTGAAACTATTGTCGCATTCTTCGAGCCAACGCTAAAGGCAAGATTTTTGTAAGGATAATTTTTAAAGATGCTTCCAAAACCGATATTTTGCAAAGGCGGGAATCTTACAATTAAAACCTGCTTAGCCATGAATTCTGATACCTCATTGCCCGTGTGAGCCATATTTATTTTAAGTTCATCTCCCCAAGATAACTTCAAACAAATGAACTACTTGGGAGATGGAGTATGTTTCTAACGATATGCAAAGCCTATCAAATTAGGCATAAGAATGTCTCTCACAGTGATTTATAGAATGCTACTGGAATTTGGTTGATAATATAGTCTTCTGAAGACGATCTATTCTTATAAATTACCTCGAATAAATTATGCTGTATAATGAAAAATAAGAATTTTCTATCAGTGCAATAGATATAAATTAACGACAAATAAGATATAAACAACAATCAAAATCAGTAAAAAAAATACTTCATTCTTATCGAATAATCACTCATAAAAATAATAAATTAATTAAAATTCACTTTTGATATCAGTTTTTGTTAGAGAAAGCATTCATCTTTGATGACAGATATTGAGAACAAAGTACTATTTTAAACGTAATTAAATATGCAGAATGCATAATATAAAAGTTTATAATAGCGTTATAATTCATAATATTCAAATTAATATTTCAGTTTCCCATATAAAGGATATATGATCTATTGAAATCTCATGTTTCTTTTTATTCCCATTTAGCATTTCGTTTATCCTTAATAATTTTTTTAAATTTTTTCTTCTTGTGTTAATAACAAATAATTCAATATATACAAAAAAATTTCTTGATTTAAAATAAACAGGAACACTTCTAAAGTCAGTTTTTTTAATTGTTTTGCTATTGATATTACGCGAAAACCGTTCCATTTAAAAATTCCATTTCATTGACACTATAAACAGTTGCTGGCATTAAAAGTGTATCTTGACTTATGATAAAGCATTTCAGTATTTGTATATAATGTTAGTTAATATCATGAATTAATATTACCCTTCCACTTGATGAAAACAGAAAACATTCCAATATAAATAACGTCTCTGAAATAAGAAATATTTCTGGAAAATTTCCTTAAAAAAATTACTTTTGTATTTTTCAGACAAAACGAACACCTCTTCACTTAGCAGCGGAGAACGGAAAACTCGACGTCTGCAGCGTGCTGTTGGAAATGAGAGCTGATGCGAACTCGATTGATAATGTAAGGCAACTTTCATTGCTATATAGAATTAAAAAAACTAATAAATTTTCTTCTTTTTCTTCAGACTAATATAATAAAAACAAACCCGTTAAAGATAAATAAAAAAATCAGTTTTTTTATTTCAATATTTACATTATAAAAAGTAATTTATAGATCAGAGCAATTAATTAACTAATTCAGAGATATTTCTTTTTCTAGGGTGTTTCAGCTAGTGTAAAATGTTAAATATTCTTCTGAACTATATTTACTATTCCGAGATGAACGAATTTAACCAAAACGTCTTTAGTCTTCAAATTAGCATTGTTAGGAGGATACCATAATCCTATCAACGATAATGCATTTCTGTTATCAATAATTATATATTTTATTTGGAAGAAATTTTTTTGGCACAATTCGAACGATCATGTAGGCGATTCTTAATCGTACTAAGCAGAAGGTGTCCAATTTAAAAAATAGTTTTCTAATGAAATGTATTTCATGAAAAAGTCCGTTAATTTAGTTTTCTGCCTCTGCTGCTGTTATTGCTCTCAGTTTAGAAATACATCTCTCTTTCTCTGAATAGACGGGTCAAACTCCATTACTGCTGGCTGCCGAAAACGACCATCCCGAAGTGGTGAAGCTCTTCCTCCGGCATAAGCCCGAATTGGTGTCGATGGCCAATTCAGTAAGTAGAGGCTATTTTTACTTTTCCCTCATTATCCAATTGAATCGATTTTTCAGCCTAAAAACATCCATTTATGAATGAATAAAACTTTTCTGAAACTATTCCATTAATGTCGTTTAGATTATTTAATATTGTAAAATGAAATACTACATGTGAGTAAAGTCAACGGCAAAGATCTTTGAGAAATAATTTCTTCATAAAAATTTATATTTGCAACTTAACTGATGATTTACTGAAAAAGGAAAAATAATTTATTCGATTTAGAGTGACAGAACTTCCCCCTATCATTTCGTTAAAAATTAGATATATTTATTATTGATTATTTATATAACTTTGAAGTTCTAAAATGTCGTTGAAAGAATTTATATATTTAGTAAAATAATTAAAGTTTGATGCCTTTTATTTTAGATTTCTGAGTTTTAGCATATTTTTATTTCAATGAAGTTCCCGAATATAAACGTGTTTTGGTCATCATTGCTTATTTATATCCTAAGCAGTGAAATTTTGGAAAATTTTCAGTTGATCAGGTTTATATCGATTGCACTGGTCTTCATGTGAATACTCTTTCACATGAGAAAAAAAAATGAAATATTGAATAGAAAACTACGATAAAGGCATTCATTTTTACTTTCTCGTATACGTAGTATAGAGAAAGTATAACAATCGTCCAACAATTTGAACTGGAGACTTTGACGAATCTCCATATTTTAGATTTCCCCGAGTTCAAAAAACGCATTTTTGAAAAATATCCGTCCGTCCGTTTGTCTGTGAGAAAGATAACTCAACAACGCATCGAGCTAGATGGTTGAAATTTGGTATAAGATCTTAACAAAAAATTTGTTCAGTAGAAGTTCATCTATCCGGCTGTTCAAATATAAGTTAACACGATAGTTACTAAACGGATAGAGGCTGCAGTAGCATGGTGGTAAGTTCTTTCCATCAGTACTCAAGGGTTTCAGAATTGAATAGAAAATTCGATGCACAGATTTAACTATATAGTGTAGACACCTGTGCAATCTTGAGTCAAATCTACTTGCGGGTCGACTATCTGTACTTTCAGAAATAAGTAAAAGCGATAAATGTGGTACAGGATTTTGTGACTACAAGTGAAGCTCTGTGTCAAATCTTTGTTTCCGTTGGTTGAGAAATGTGTCTAAAAGACAAATTCGATTTTAGGGTATTATTAAACGTATGCCAGGGATTAATCGCCCAGGATCATACGATAAATATAGTAAAAATGCTAAATTCAAGCCAAAAGCTAATATTTTGTAACTATTGTATGCCAATGCCACGTAAGGTGTACTCTGGAACGACAAGTTTATTAGAATATGCGAGAAAGTTTTGGAGAGACCATTCCGGTTGGTTTGAGAAAGAATTTTAGGGTAGAGCCTTTCGTATTTTTTAAAGGATAATTTAAATACTGATTATCCCGCGATATTTAAATGCAGTTTCATTTATATACGTTCTATTGACAGAACAGCGATAAGTATGCAAAATGGAAAAGTGAATGAATTCGTCAACACTCATTTCAAAAATCAAGAAAGGAGAAGTTTCATTGAAAAATATCCTGAATAATACATTTTTTTTTAAACTATGAAACCTTTTCTTCCGCAGAATGGCTTCACCTGCGCCCATATCGCAGCCATGAAAGGAAGTGTGGCTGTCATTAAAGAGCTGATGAAATTCAATCGATCTATGGTGACCTCAGCACGAAATTTGGTTAGTATCTTTACCTATTTCTTTGTAATTCTGCAGAAGTTCTCTTCATCAGTACTCAAGGGTTTCAGATTCGAGACCCGATTCCACCGAAGAACCATCGTGTAAGCGGTTTGGTGCGCGTTAAATCCGTCGGGATCAAATGTCCTTCGGCTGGTGCAGTGTGGAAATTTGGAGAGGGGGTTTCCAGCTTAGTTGTTGCTTTCATTATCTGACCGCCGTTCAAAATTACGAGGTCCATCTCAAAATATCCTTAGTATTGCTTTAAAGCGGGACGTTAATATAACTAAACCAAACCAAATTAAACTAACCTGCAAAAATGCATTAAAGCCACCATTTTATTTAGACGTTATTAAATTTATCAACAAATGGAAATACAGCATCTTTATAAAACTTTTAATATTAAAATTCATACTATTGATATAAGAGGCAAAACTCAAATGATTCTAGAATATAATTGACCGCGACATTGTCAATGAGGATTTTTGAAGAATCATCTTTTTATCAGGCAGTTGCTGAGTTTTGTTAAAATTTGGACTACCATGTTTACGTTTATAAGACTTTTTTTTTTCAATAGATTAAAAAAAAAGTTTTTGGTGTTTTTTAAATTAAAGAAAAAAATCTAAAATTTTATATTAGAATTAAGTCATAATATTCAGCAATTTTGTTATAACTACCCCCTCCCTCCAAAATTCTGCCAATTATTTTTTAGTATCGTAGACAGCGGCCTTTATGCAGAATTGTAGATACAAATGTTTCGCTAATGAAAGTCCTTATGAACAATTTGACTAATCTCATCAATTAAATTTCATTTAATCGTCTTTTCCTTTCCAATTAGACCGGAAACACGGCGCTTCACTTGGCAGCATCTGGAGGACACGCTGAAGTTGTGAAAGTGCTCATTGAAGCTGGATCCTCGGCAACGGAAGAAAATGCCGTAAGTGCCTCATTTCCAGTTATGTTTTCTGTGATATATAAAATACTTTTTATGCCGTTTTAATTACTTCATTAAACAGATGTCAATTTTTTTTTAATTTCAAGGATATTTTTTATATTGCATTTTTAGACAGAAAGATATTTGTTTGTGCCTAAGTTTCCGAATCGTTATTAGTCATAATAATTTTCAGCAGTAACCGTAATTTTAACTATGATATAAATAAAATATGGTTGTTTCGAAAGCTGGAGATATCTAACCTTTTTTTTATTTCTAAAAAATTTAATTTTCATTTTTTTTTTAAATTCGCCTTTTTCATATTTTATCCGTACATTTTATTAAAAATAAAAATATTATTTTTTAAATTTAACTCAGAGAAAAAAAATCAATCAGAATAAGTATCATTTTTTTTTGTCTGTGCCCCCCCAAAAAAGGGAAAATTTTTGTTTTTTAAATATTAAACTTAAACATATACTTCCAATTACTAAGTTTCATTAAATAAGGCGGGCAATTGTTTTAAAACACATTGACGTCTGTTGAGATTCCTGGAAAAATATTAAAAAAGAATAAACTTTTATACACCCCTTATGGTGTAAAAGCATTAGCTAATCAAATGTTACTCTTACATTCATCTAAGCATATACAAAGTTTTACGCTTCTTTCTACAAAATTTGCAGAAACAGGTTTTTTTTAAGAGGCCCTCATTACAAATTTCGATCGAAACATTTATTTCCGAAATGCAAATTTATTCAACAAAGAAAAACTATCATATGCAAATATTTGTCTAATAGTTCATCCAATCATTATGAGCTGAAAGAAATTTGCTCATTACATATAACGTTACTCAGCCGACAGGCATTATTCATTGACTTCTTCACTATGGGTGTCGTATAAAAATTTAACTTTTTATTTTTCACGCTCTACAAAAGTCAAAATATTTTTATAATTTGGGTACCTTATTTGATGAAACTTAAAAATTAAAACTACAAGACTAATTGCATTAATTAAGAAACTAAAAGAGTGTTTCCCTTTTTTGGGATATCCTGCCTGCATATATTGTTCCTTTTATGTCATTAATATTTTATAACCATTACATTTCCATATTTTGGTTTCAAGTAAGTTTAGATAAAACAAAATGCTAAAGCCAATATTTTTTCTGAAGATTATGCAAAATTTAAGATCTATCTTAAAGCATCTGCGAAATTACTTGTTACATTTTATTCATGGAAATGATAAATCAGTTTACATCTATATTCAATTTTTCACAATTATATTACTTCTCTTATAAATCTTTCTTGCTGGGTTTGATATTTTACACTCATTCACCCATTAAATGTACATGCAAATAAACAATTAATTAACGATAATCGAGTCGCAGATTGCTTTAATCAAAACTACTTTTCTTCTCTATTCCCTATCATGAAAATTATAACTGCGTTGTGAAACTCTCCTTTAAATACATATGAATAACAAGCAGGCTATTATATCTTGGAACACAAAAAGAGAGATGGAAAGGAAATGATAATCGAGTCATTTTCTGAACATTTGTTAATAAATAAAATAAATAGCCTTACATTTTCTGTTTTCACTTTAGGACGGATACACTGCATTGCATTTTGCTGCTAAAGACGGACATGTCAAGGTTTTACAAGCACTGAAATCTGCAGTTTCTTGGCGAGTCTGCAGTAAAAAGGTAAGCATCTCATCTACGAGGAATTGCTGGTTTCACGCAATTATTTTTTTCTAATTCAATAATTACCTCAATATATTATATCAAATAGTATTTAAGAAACTTAATATCTTTATTTTAAATATCTATAAAAAAAACTTCAATAACTTTTTATGCTGTAACTAAATAACAGAATTAAGAAATCTCAATTAAGAATATTTTTATTCGTTTGTATTGGAAATAATACAAAAGCATATTACCATCTTAAAGAAGAAAAAAAGTATAGCTCAAAGTGATTTAAATTTATCAGTCCTATCTTAAATATAATGTTTTGTTTAAAAAAAAGGTAATTAATCCGGAAAATCAAACTAATTAGGCTATTTCTTTCAATAAATTTTAAGTCATTCTTTTTTTAATTTTCTTATATAGAAAAAAACACAGAGTAAGTGTTGTAATCGTTAAAAAAATTAAATTTCGAGATTTTGATGTGGCTCCACGTTTCTAAATGAGAGTCCGAAAAACACATTTTCGGAATTATGTCTGTCTGTGAACATGATAACACCAAATTGCTGAACTAGATGCTTGAACAAAAACATAACTAAAATAAATGAAATATGGCATGAGATCTTCCAACTAAAACAGCTTACTATTTGATTTTGGTTTAAATCAACTGATTGTAGGCCGGGATAGCCTGGTTGGTAGGACGTCCTTTGGGTTGTGAGTTTGAACCCGCAGCCGAACTCTCCGTATGTGGTGGCTGACTCACGTATAAATCTGTCGTGGTCACAGAGTCCTCCATGCCGAAAGTAATACCACTGGGGGGTACTAGATCAGAGATGATCGTTCTCTGGTTCAGGTCTAAATTACGATCTGCGGTTGAATGAATGAAATCCGCACCGTAAAAAGGGTTGTGACGCATGAGTAGCTAAGTCGTACTCTTGGCCCTACTGAAAAACAAGACACGCAAAAATTCGCTAACTTAGTCAGCGGTTTTCTACCGTACAACGAAACCCAAAACCGACACGTGTAAGATTCAGAAAATAAAAGTCTGGGAAATCGTGGCTTTGACAGCCTTGTCAGTGTTCTTAACTTTTTTGAAAGAGGGAGGGCTCCACCACCTTTATAAGAGAATATACGAGAAAGCTTTCAGGAAAGAACGCCCACTGCTTTTATAATTACTGCCATAAAAAATAAATGAAATTCTGCAATATCTAATATGTTGAATGTCATCACCCCTCATAATTTTTTTATATTGTTTGATCAGATACGTCTTTATCATTTGCTGTTTAACTGTTTTTAAATCTTACTTTTTAATAAATATGATTCAAAAAAGGCATTCATTTTAAGCAAGAATATTAAAAAATGGCAATAAAAGTTTTTACGAACATTTTTTTCATCTCCCCCTCCCCCCTAGGCTTATCTAGATATATTTGCGTTTTCCTTTATTTTATACCTTAAACAACGTTTTTTTATTTGAATAGTAACTGTTTCGTTTTTGATATATATTATAAAGATGTGCAATTATCGTTTACTTTATAAAATGATATTTACGCCATTAATTATGCAGACGGGGATGACGGCTCTACACGTAGCTGCAAGTTGTGGGCAGACGGAGTTCGTTCAAGAAATGTTAACTCAAATCCCCGCTACTATACCGAGTGAGAGACCAGGAGACACAAGCCTCAGCGATGATGTAAGTTGAAACAGTTTGTTAAATTTTATTTAATCCTTGACTGTTTTCGTTTCAATTATCTTTTGAAAAGATCATTGTAAAATTGCTTTAAAATTCATATTAGTTTTAAATGTGATTTAAGACTAAAAAACAATACATTGAAAATCAACAACACCGAACTGTAGTTCAATTTTTTTTTAAATGTGAACAATGATAAATATAGACTTAAATACCTTACTTTTCAAGTAGCATTTTTTAATTCAAGAGAGCAAAATAAAATATATCGCACTAGTGAAACAAAAAGCATGCAGTTGCAAGTAAAATATATATATATATATTTCATTAGCATTCACGCTGTCATGTACATGATGTAAATTGATTTAATAATATATTCAATATGCATCTTGTTGTCACCATAAGACATTAAAGTTTCAATCTTATTCGCATAATATATTAGAAGACAAAATTGCATATTTTGCTTCAAGGTAAAATTCATTTTTGTTTTAATTAAGAGACTATAGGATAATTGGGATACTTTATGAGATCCTTATCGAATAATAGTGGAAGCAAAAGACTAAATTTTAGCTTATGATTTTTAAAGTATGATATTCCATTGCATAATTAAAACCTGGAAAGGACTTAATGTAAACTAATACGTCTAATATAAATTTAATAACACAACTATTTATCATTATTTTAAAATTTAATCTCTTAATAAATTTATTTCAGCACCTGTTCTTTTTGTACAAATACATTCTGTAAAAGTTACAAAAAAAATCAATATTTGTAGTCAAAACTATAGTCTCAAGCTGATTATTGAACCATCAATTTACTCCGCTTTCCTTCAATAAATCAAACTCAAATTACTCCATTCTTTTCTATCATAACAGAAAAATCTCGGTCTTCCTTTTTTATAATACGAATGCCGTACAAAACGGTCCGATTTTCGCCTGAATTTTTTTAACGATGTAATTGGGACCCCAATTCTCTCAGTACGCTTCTTGCACTCCATATACTTAGCCCACCGATACTTCCATTACTGAAAGCATTTTTGAAATGCTGCTTTTCACGGCCGTCACATTCTTCATTACCTCTTCTCTACTCTCGAAACGAGATCCTTTCAATATCACCTTCAACTTTGGAAACAACCACAAATCGCAAGGAGTCATATCTGAAGAAAAGTAGATTGGCGAACAGCTGGAAATTCATACTTCACCAAGAAATTCCGGATAAAGTACAATGTATGTGCAGTATTGTAATGGTGCAGCTTTCAGTATTTCGCCATCCAAATCCAGCTTTTTGCGCCGAACTGCATCACAGAGAAATTGGTGTTAGTATTCTTTGCCGTTCACAACAATAATTGCATTCCGAACAGTTTGTGGTCTCACAGAATGCTACTCACTCCCCACTGTTGTGCGGCCATTTTTAAATCTTAAGCATCTTCACCAAATACCTGCAGAATCTTAAGAATTATTTCTCTTTAAAAACGACCAAGCATTTGTTCGAATCAGATTCAGTATCTTTGTTCAATTCGTTCAGTCATCACGAGAGAGATTTAAAAAAAAAAAAATCAGACGAACACATATAGCAACAACTTAATTGGTGGCCACTAGGCCCCAATAGATATTCTTGAGCGTTGAGAAAAATTCAATATCCATTAAGCCTTTTTTCCCCCTCTGTACACATTGACGCCATCCCTGCATTACTATTGTGTGAAGGATAATTACACTTCTGAATAAAAAGTCTATAATGTAATTTTGCAACGTCCGCTCTGTTTCCTTTATATAGATTTATATCCTCGTGAACAAAAAAAGCCATTATTATGCATTTTGTTTTCCAGTATGGTTTCACTCCACTGCATTTAGCAGCAGAATCCGGTCATGAAGGTGTAGTCCGTGTTTTGCTCAATAGTTCCGGAGTCCAAACTGATTGTGCTACAGTAGTACAGGTAAGTGTTCTCAAATATCATTACAAAATCCAAAAGTTAATTATCCCGAGAATGGTTTCTTTTATAGATAATTAACATATTCTTCATTCGCTTGTAGGGTATATTGCCAATGCATCTCGCCGCTCGAGGTGGCCACTTAGCCGTGGCCGGTCTCTTGCTGAGTCGTTCCACTGATCAGCTTCAGACGGCGGATAAACAAGGTCGAACGCCGCTTCACATGGCGGCCGCACAAGGACACAGAGAAATGGTCGGATTACTCCTCGGTCAAGGTGCTGATATCAATGTCGCAGATAATGTAAGTAATCTCACTTTCAGATAAAGGCTAATTTTTACCAGTGGAAATATAAAATATATTGTAGAGATATTAATGTGATTGCCACAAGAACAAGTTAGTTTAGAATCGGAACAGGAATTGAAAATAAGCATTGTTTGATTAGCTATATGCTCTTGATGATTCATAGAAATCTTTCTCTAATTATAATTAACAGCCGAAATGATGTAGCCTATGGAACTTTCTTTCATATGTCTTACCTTACAAAGAGAAAATTCGGGGGCTCATTACAATGAAAATGGTTATCAGAGCAGAATATAATGCTGTCATGTCTAATCTGAAAGTTCAAATGAATCTAGAAATAATATGCTACACTTATTTATGATTGTAGTGGTGTTTCAGTAATCTTTGCAAATGACCAGCATACGAGTTACAATGCCGTGACCTAAATTCTTTATATTTATAAAATGCTAAAGTTCGAATTCATTTATTCAAACTTCTATAAGATATTTCGTAAAAATCTTCTCCTGTGACGCATTAACATTTTTCATGGATTATTTCCTTACAACGAAGCTTTAGTTTGAGAATAATCATACATTTATTACAAATAATAAGTAATTATCATACATTTTCAATAAAAATAAATATATTAAAATATTTTCAGTTTTTTAAGATACAAAATAATAATAAAAAAATCCTTTAAAAAGTAATTTGTTACATCATGCCCTTTTTTTTACAGAATGGATGGACAGCGCTTCATTATACCACAAGGCACGGTTTCCTCGATGTTGTTCAGTTGCTCGTTAACAGCGGAGCATCTCCCACAGCTGCCACAAATGTAAATGATTTTTTTTTTTAATCATTGAATGTATTCTAAGATTTACAAACCAGGAATCATAAAACCAATTCTGAACGAAAATAATTATCTTTTCTAACATTTAGGATGGAAAAGTACCTCTCTGTTTGGCAGCTGGGGCAGGACATTATGACGTTTTGAATTACCTACTCAAGAAAGAACACGACACGCACACTCTAATGGCAGATAGCAATGTAAGTTCTAAAATTTATGGCAAAAAATAATTCAAAATACGATATACATAAAAAAATTATATTTTTAATATTATTTAAAATAATCACAGACCTTTAGAGATGGATCTGATCAGTGTAAAATCCTAATTTGGCATTTATCTCATTTAGTTTATGTTAGAAAAATTTAAGTATAGTAAGCACTTATTAATTAAACAATTATGCGCACATCGGAAATTTTAATTTACTGAATTCTAGATTATAAATTCTAATAAAAGAATCTTTATTTTTTCTCATTATTTTTTATAGTTCCTCATCGATTTAATGGTCTCAAGCAAAGCACACGCGAACAAACCAGTTTTGGAATTCGTGTTAGTCTCAGCCGCACCGATAGAAACAGCAGCAAAAATGGCACGGAGTTACCAATTACTTTCACTCAAAGAGAAAGATCGCGCACGGGACTTGGAAGTGATGGCTATGTTTTGCGAAGCTATGGCAGCTGATTTGCTAGGCATAACAGCAATCTCGTACAACACAGGAACACTTCTGAGATCAGTAGACTCCCAGAATCAACCATTTTTGGACGTTCTCATCGAGCTTCAACAGAAAGAGGTCGTGGCCCATCCAGCAGTGCAAAAATACTTGACGGACTTGTGGATGGGCAGCTTGCAGTGGGCCTCTTGGAAAATGACCCTCATGTTTTTCTCTTTTTTAATATGTCCTTTAGTTTGGGTCGCCTTTTCCTTACCACTGGGCCACAGATTCACCAGCATCCCTATCATCAAGTTCATGTCTTACCTGGTATCACACATATTCTTTATCATCCTTCTTTCGTTCACTATTGTCAATCCCTGGTTGCCTTTATGGAAATCGACTCATCTCATTCCATACATACATGAGTGGTTGCTTCTTTTATGGCTAATCGGTTTGTGGGTATCCGATGCGACAAACCCAAAAGACAGAGAAGGCTTAGGCTTCATAAAAGTCATCATCATGACTGTGGGCTCGATGGGCATTTTAACGCATGTCGTGGCACTGGTTTTCTCAGACGACCACTCTATTTTGGTATGCTTGTACATCCGCAACCAGTTCCTCGCCGTTGCCCTCTTGCTCTGCTTCGTGGAATTCTTAAACTTCTTAACATTCCATCACCTGTTCGGACCATGGACAGTCATCATCAGGGATCTCATCAAAGATCTGATGCGATTCTTGGCTATTCTGGGCATATTTTTAGTCGGTTTTTCCCTGCACCTATGCGCAATCTACCAACCAGTATTCCTTCCAAAAGGCGCGGACAACCTTGCGCTAGTCGTATTTCAGTCACCAATCGACACTTTCGAGATGCTCTTCTTCGCACTCTTCGGTCTGGTGGAACCGGATTACATGCCACCGATGCACCTGAGCCCTGGATTCTCAAAAGCCATCATGAAGGTGGTATTTGGGATTTATATGATGGTCACCGTGATTGTGTTAATCAATCTGTTGATCGCCATGATGTCAAATACATACCAGAGGATCCAGGCGCAGTCCGATACAGAATGGAAGTTCGGACGAGCGAAGCTCATCAGAAATATGAATAAGACGTCACCTTCACCATCACCTATTTGCCTTTTCACTCTATTCGGAGAACTCTTTTACCGATGTCCGAAGAAAATCACAGGTAAATATACACGATTCATCTCAATACTATGAACTTTACTAGGTCAGAATAAGGTCAGTTTCAATTTCAAATAGCATACTGAAGCTCGAATAAGTGCCGAAATCCAAAAATAAAATTGCGATTAAAAGCCCTTTAAGTTTCTCTATTTTTATCAAGAATCAACCTATCGCACTTTAGGGAGGGGGGCATTCTAAATGATTGAAAATTTCTAATCCGATTCGAAGCATACTCTTTTTTTTTTAAGCCCTGATTTTGAATTAACATCTTGCCTATTTCCCCCTTTTTTTTAAAGATTGTTTCACTTAGAAAAGTTTTCGTATAACAAGATTTGAATTTCTTATTTATTGTTATGGAAGCTTTTTAACAAGAAGTATTTAAAAACATTCACATAAAGCAATTAAAAATTAACTTTTATATAAATGGGCAGAATTTTCGATACGTGTTTATTTTTTGATCACAGAAATTAGAGCATATTATGCTAACAAAGACAACAAATTTTGATTAATCTTTCCCAAACCAATGCGAGTTTAAAAGAATGCTTTATCTTTGATCGAAATCAGGACAGTAGCTTACTTTTCAAAATATAGCATCGCAATGTATAGAGAAGAGGCAAAATAAATAAATCCAGCTTTACATAATATTATATAATCAATTTGCATTATGAATTTAGAAATCCAGCAATTTCACATTGGAAATGCACAAGCAAAAGTGATCTTAGTAAAAATGCCGTTCTTTCTCTGATTTCCTTGCAGGTATGAAACCACAACTGCACATGATGAAAACTAAAAGGGACGCGGCAATCCAACGCGGAGATGTACCGCGAATCATGCCAGCAGCATGGCAAAGGAGATGCACACGTAGATCGCAACAGATTATGCCTGTCGGTGAGTTTTTCACTTTTCCCCCTTTTTTTCTTTTTTTTTCCTTCTGAAATTGAAAAACAATGAAAGAGGGTTTTATAACGTTAGAGTTGTTATATATAATAAAATTTTACTTTTATAAAGAACAAAACAATAATAGATTAAAGTTCTAAGGCCATAAATGATGCAAATGAAATTATTATTAAAATAAGATTTCATTAAATTTATATATTGAAAATAATTTTCCAAACACACACTTTAATTACGCTTCTAAGAAGTAGACTTTTTTTAAATATTAATTTATAAGTCACTACTTATAAATTACTATATATAATTACTATATTATAATAATATACTATATATAATTATCATATTATACAAACTTGACTCTAGATTGCAGCTGTGCCACTCATATGGAATCAAAATTAATTATTTTACAAATTTCATAACATAATTATTAATTATTATATTACAAATACAACTGTGCAGAATTCTAGTGCATAGGAGACTGAGGGGGAAAACGTTTGCAAAATTCCACCTTTACATGAACTAATTCAAGCTAAAAATTGTAAAAAGACAACAAAAAATTTTTTTTGTTTCAGTGCAAAATCTCACAGCTGGACGACCCATTGCCAAAGTCGTAGATTGGCCATCTATCGTTGTCAAATACCTGGAAGTGACGGGAGCTGACATCAAGATGGAACTGCCAGAAGAATCTCATCCAGGAGATTGAATTGAAAAGTGACTTTTTCGTATGACCTCACTTTGGTGCTTCCTGAAATTAAAATAAGGTGCGATGCCTGTCCAAGTCGGGCCAATGGGTCATCTACAGATCAAAACTTCACTGTGCTTGACTCGCAGAAGTATTTTTAGATATGTAGATAAAAAATAATTTGTAAAATGTTTGTCACAAACAATGTAATGTAATGTGAATATAACAAACAAGTTCTTTGTCCATTCAAAGTTTTATAATATATTTTAGAAAATAAATAGTCCTTATGTGACACTATTGGTGGAACTTTTAATTTTTAAAAAAATTGAGTTACATAAAAATATTTTTTCTATTTAAAAATTCTATACGATACGTCCAAAGATTCTATATATTTTTAGCCAGTAAATTAGAAAGGCATTTTTGAAACAAATTAACGAAAAAATAAGTAAAATATATTTTTTTAATGTTTTTATAGAATTATATAATATTTGGTCACAAATTTAGAACAACAAAAATTCAAGAAGAGAAATATTTTTTTAAAAAATATATACAAATATCAGTTGTGAATATTCCCATATCATTAATCAAGTTGTAGAGTTGTTGTACAGTACTGTACCTCAAAGGTTAAAAAAACTGGATCAGTTAATATTTTAAAACCAATGACATTTCATGCAAACTATTATACCTTTGGATATTCTAGGTACAATACATTATTTGTCTCAAAACACAATAGTGAGCCTTCTTAAGAATAGTTATATGAAACACCATACAGGTCAAATTATACAGCAAAAATAACCTCATTTTTACATAATGCATATTTTAAAGTTATAATTCCAATTTTAACATTGAACACAAAGAACCGCAGTAAAAACATAAAAATCTAAATAATGATAGCAATGTATTTACTTACATAAGGCAGTTTTTCATTTTTCTTAATGGCAGCAGCAAAATATGAGATAACATCAGGCAAGTTCTTTGGTAGATACACAATTTTAGCATGTTAATCTCTCACACAGTAAATGACAAAGGAATGTAATTTGTTTTACAATAAAACTATCCCCAATCACATCTTTCCCTATTAGAATCCATTGAAAACTCTGTGGTTTCCTCTAATGGTATTTAGCACTGAATTAAATATTTTAACCTTAGAATAAAATAGATTCAATATAGGAAAGAAAGTTAAAACGTAACTATTTCTAAATACCAATTCTAACCATATATTAATTTATCCTTTTAACAAATGCATCAAAATATAATATAAATTAAAACATGAAATATGATTTGATAAAAAGAAAACTGATAGCCATAAAACATATCAAGTACTCTATAGGCTCTTAACCCAATCAAAATGGCAATACATTCTTAAAGAAGAGTGTGGTATACCTCATTATTTTTAGAGAAAGCCAAGCAGTTACATATACAAAATTATACAGATGAACAAAATTAATGCTATACATTTATAATCATTACACAGAAACATAATGGTATAAACAAATTTGCCACATCAGTCAGGAATGAATTTATAAATACTCAATTGCATTTAGGAACATCAAATAAATTCTGTTTTGTAACTAACATACTATGCTACATATAATTTGAATTCAGAATTTCATTTAATAACTTAATAAAAAGAACTAAAACTTTTTAAGGTCTTCTATTATTCAACTAGAGGTCCCTCTCATCCGATTTTAGTTTTTTTGCAAATTAAAATCTCATAAAGAAGGAAACAAAAATGTACTACTTCACATCGGGGTATACATAAAACCATAATTATAAATATAAACTCTGTTTATAACTTTCCTTACTTGTGCAAAGTGTAATACATAGAAAATAAGCAAATCAATAAAATATAGTATTTTTATTATTAAATGTATTAATTTTTAAGGAAAATTTTTTTCTGAAAGTCTTCTAAAACGTCAAAAAATATTTAAAAAGACGCACCTCTAAACTGCAGTAATCATAAAGGCAGATAATTTATTTGAACTTCATATGAAAATATTGCAGTTTAAGGAAATACTAATAGGGCTTGAGTATGTAAATATAATTCAATTGCTTCTGTAAATTGCTATACTGGATACAAAGATAATTTATAGTTTTGGGTTTAGGCGAGTTAAAATTGAATATGATTTTTAATCATCTACAAAATAAATTTGTAAGAAGTGTGCAATCTAATTATGACATAGTATGAGCCGTTTTGCATTATTATTCAGATTATGGGAGAGTGTAATCTCATATTTTTCTAAAACAAAAAATCAGATAAGAGAAACAGACATATGTTTACCTTCTTTACATTTTATTGCAAGATAAAATATGTAATTTTTATTTATGGTCCTTTATTCAAGTTCCTACCGTTAATAATCAGTCTAGTCATTTTACTTCAGATGATATAAAAAACAAGACAGGGAGAAATAAATTTATCACTAGAGCAATTGAAATAATTTTGCAGAATCAATGCACTGAGGCCTAAAGATTTTAGTGGGAAAATAATGCAACCTCTGCATCACTCATAATTTAAGGATTTAATATTTTAAATACAGATCCTATTGGATTTGGTTAGCATTGATAATATTATAGATATTTTCTTGTTGTTTATAGAACAAAACAATTTTGCCTTTACGATTTGTTAATTTTAGCAACATTAGAATTTTAAGACGATGTTCTTTAATATAGATATATTCAAGCAATGAATTAGTGTAAATACATCAGGTACCAAACAATCTTAAAGTATAAAGAGTATTTTTGTCCTAAAAAAACAAAGTGTTAAACATTATCCTGAAACAGAATTAAGTTGTTTCAAAGCCTAAGATTTAAATTATACCTCAAAAGTAATAATACCTCAAAGATAAGTAAACTTAAAATAATATAATCAACTGGACACATACACACATCTACCAAAATGCCAAATGATATCTTTAATATCAGAAAGTAAAACAAAATTTTTCTAATAATGCATGATTTGCAATGAAAAAGTGAAAGACATATTTACAAACTGTATATGTACAGTGGATTATTCATGAAAATATTTATATATACAATATACATAAAAGAGGATTTCCTTTTCATTAAAAATATTTTTGTTGAAACTGCATACAAAAGGAAATCTCAAAATTTATCCATCCTGTGTTTAAATGTAATTAAGAAGGAGAATAAAACTGAAGTAAAGATTTACTCAGAGCTGGACCTATATTTCTAAAAAGAAAAAAAAAAGTTATATAAATACACATATAAAATGATACACAAATGGTTTTTTCCCCAATTTTATAAAGTTATTTAATAAGCAAACTAATCTGCAAACAGTTACAAAAAGAACTAATATGAAAAGACTGTGACACTCAGAGGGAAAAAAAAAATCATTTTATATTATGTTAAAAGCTTAAATTAGATATTAATCAAGAAAATTCTAAGAAAAGAGGGGAAATGTATTAAATTGGAAACAATTAATAGAATCAAAATATTCGAGATATATGTGGTGTTCCTATTTTGGGTTGGGGGATATAATCAAATGAAGACATTTCCGTCCTAACTGAAATTATTGACATAAAAAGTGATAGAGAAATAATTATAGAATTAAGGCTTTTTAAAGGCATATTAGAAAATTTTAAAAAATTTAACACCAAGTTAAGAATTTTAATATAAAATTTCTATACTAATATTTAAAATTTTTTTTATTCATACATGGTATTTTTATTTGATAATGATATTTCTAATTAAATTTATAAGCTAAAGATTATAACTTAAGAAAATTACTCAAAACACAAATTTCTGAACAATACAATTAATAAATTTGCAAATAAAATGGCTAAATATTTAAGCTAGTAGTTATAAAATTATCTATACCAAATAAAATGCATTCCAAATAAAATTATCTATACCAATAAAAATGCATTCAAAATTTTTTATCATCAATAATGTGAAACAGAATATACATATTACTAACTTTTTATGTAGACCATATTTAATTGAAGAAATTAGTTGAATTTTTTCAGTTTCAGATGTGCATTTTTCTAAAGCTTCAATAAATCTAAAACAAAGCATAAATTATCAATAAAAAAAGAACAATTTTATGATAAAGGTCTTTATAACAATTGCAGTAGACTTTTCTCTATAATAATTATGTGAAATATAAAAGAATCCAATAGATAAAGTGATTTATGAATGTACAAGACTTTTAAGAATTAGAAGGCCAGTTTCAATTTATTTTATTCAGATTGTATATAATCTATAAATTGGTTTATTTACAGCTAGGAAGACCACTTTTAACAAAATAGAAATTACTTGCACTGTAAATAATGATCTATACATTGTAAAACAACTTGACCAAAATACAGAATTATAAAATATCAAAGTTTTAAGTTAAGGAATGTTAGATAAAAATTTTGGAGAAAAATAGAAATAGAAAATGCATTGTATAACACCAGTGGGAAAAAAATAAGATTATATGTTAAAAAAAAAGCACAAAAAAAGGTCAAATTAGGGTAAAATATACATTTAAGACATAAAAAAATTAATATATCTTACTCAGAAGGTGTTTTAAATACTTCTACAATTGCAGCAGCACGATCAACTGATAAGCCAAAGAACTGTAGTAAATGTTTTGCAAACATTTCTTTTATTGTAAGATTCTGAAATATTAAAAAGTGAAAAATAAAAAGGTTGATCATTATAATCCATCAAGAATTGATTAATCAAATTTTTCATAGCGTAATAAATATTCTAAATAATAATAATAGCTAAAATATCTTCAAATTGAAATGTTTTGAAGATGATAGCTAAGTAAAATTTCAGCTAAAGATTAAAAAAAAAAAAAAACATACAACCTGAGAATAAGAAGGTATTTTTAAATGTATTCAAGAGAGGGGGGGATAGAAATTACATTGTTCTAATATCAGTATAAAAAATTTCATATTATTACTGTTGTACAATAACTGATGTATTTCATATAGTCACTGAAAATAATATCAAAATACTTATTTCTTTGAATTGATTAAATGAATTCATCAGATTGTATAAAAATAATATGTAAATACTATAATATAATAAAGATGTAAATATTTAAATATATAGTTTAACATATTAAAAGTAAATGTACATAACAAATATCATCAGCTTAAAAAGTATTATGTGGCATGGATCATCAGTTAAATTTTTAAAAAAATTACCAGAAAAAATATTTAAGAAGAATTATTTGTAATAAAAACACAATTTACAATGGATAGTTTGCAATGCAAATGATAGAAGTTTAATTCTAAACCATTTTTTGATAATTAATAGTTAAACTGAGAGACATTGTGTCTCCCTGTTAAAATGAAATGCAAGAAGAGGGGAAGGGAGAGAAACTTTTAAAAAATTAAAGGAAAACTTCATAAAAATTCAGAGTTATGTAAATAATTTTCTGATTAATATGCTGGAAATTCAGGAAAATAGATGGAGAGTAGCTTAAAAGAAAAATAGACTTCCAATATACCTCCCCCCCCAAAAAAAAAATATATGAAGAAGCATTTAGTTCCATTATAGAAAAAGTATCAGAGTATTTATACAATTAGTTTAAAAATAAAGAATCTATAAGAAAATTATCTGAAGTCAGTAATTAAGTATGAGTGCTATAAATATTATTTTGCCTTATTTTATATCAGAGCAAATTGCTAATGTATCAAAAGGATCCCTTAAATCAAAAAATGAAAAGTTATAATATACTAATATCCTTATTTGTTGATTTTTTTATATTTTTTGAAATGTTTTATTAAAATAATTTCATAAAAAAGATAATCACAGCTATAAGAAAGCTACTAATTTTAGTTCAATTGATAACAATTACTTTAATATTTCAATAAACAAGAAAAAACATCAATATACATTTTATAATATAACAATTTACCTTATTCTTTATTGAGGAACAGTTAAATTCTTTGAAACTCATGAAAATATTTGATGACAAAGTTTTCTTCTGAACTACTTCTCTTGATCCAGAAACTAGAGTTAGATTCTGTAAAAGCATGAAATAATATTAACAAATCTTTCAGATTTTTTTAAAAAGTTTTAAAAGTTAGATTTTTTTAGTTTTATTTTGAAAAATAAAAAATTCTGGCATATATATAATATATATACACATACACACACACTAAAACAGACACCAAGAATGAATGCTGCAAATTTCTTTTTAATATTGAATTTTTCATTTTAAAACGAATAGCACACAATTAGCATAATCTATAATTTGATATAAAATATCTCAAAATTTTGAAGAATAATTAATTATAATGAAATAATTAGTCATCAAAATAATAGCATTTTCTCAATCTAGCAAGGAACAAAAAATGCTGAGAAAGTTACATTGAATCATATCGCTTACAGTAAGTAAAAATAGCTATTATAGTAACTTTTTCATTACAATTAAACAAAAATCAAAAGGCAAACGTGATCTCTGAAGCAAAGGGAAAATAAAATTTAGTAATCTTAGAAATTATGAATACTTGATAAATCTTTTCCTTTCAATTTTTGTTAATAATACAATCAAGGAAATAACTCAAAATTTAAACAAAAGAATAAATTATTTTATTTCATACTAATAAAAGTTATGTAACACATTATACTTTTAATTACCTGATATTTACGTCTCAACATTTTTGTCATAAGGGAAAGGTATGTTACAGATTCTTTTATGCCTTGAGTTCTTTTCACAAGAAATCCATCACAAATCTTTAAAGACACAAAAATTAATATGATTAAATATATTTTTGGAATTGAAGTGTTAAAATTTTACTGCAGAGAAAGAAAAACAACCAAAATTCATGTTTTAAAAAACAGCAAATAAAAAGAATGAAATATTATAATCAATAAGTTACCTAAAAATATTATATATATATATATATATATGTGTGTGTGTGTGTAATCTAATAAAATAAATCTTACAAATGAACTTGAATATTTTGAATGAATATCTAACAAATTCTCTCGATCCATGCTCTTCAAATTATAATTAGTATACATTTCACCATCCAAACTTAATCATTTGTTTCTAATAAGCATTGAAAATACCAAATGGTCATTTTTTAAATTTCTTTTATAATTATAGATATTTCCCATTTTGAAGTTATAAAAAGTCAGCAGCTGATTCATCAGTCATACATAGATACATATAACTCTATCTCCAGCATTCAAATTGGTCATGAGCTGGAATCACATCAATCTTTAACAAATCTCTCCAATAGCCACTGGAACATAAAAAGCTGTTCTTTCAGTTTTCACGTGCTGTTAGATGGCTACCAGACAATGGATTAGAAATAATACCAAAATGGGCAATGTTACTAATAAATTTTTATTTAATGATGGAAAGACAGTTGAGCAAGAAAAATAATTTATATGATCATACAGATAATAGTGAAAAAATGTTTAATTACACATGACGCATAATTTGCCAGCCCTATTACTATTATGCAGGCGATATTAAAATCATGGGGCAAATTTAGAGCAAGTCAGACATGCAGAAACAATCATTTTTACAACAGAATACAGTTTTATAAACATAAAGTGTGCTACAAAAAACCTTTTAGCAGTGAATTAAGTAAAAAACCGATAAACAAAATAAATAGAATTAATGAAATGCAAATTTACAATAGTAAAATAAAGCTGTTTGTTGTATAAGTAACAAGATTACAAGAGATTCACAGCACTACAGATATAATGGCAAACAAGACATAGTATCAACAACAAAAATGTGAGTATTAAAAGTAAGTTTTCAAAAGATACTAAGCTACTAGACATTAAGGACATTTCTCAAGTGTTTATTCATACAACTTGTGAATTTTTTTTAATTACAATAAACTTTTGTTTTATATACTTTGTATAGTGCATCTCTTCATTTTACGTAATTCACTGACAGAACAGTCTTCAGAAGTGATAAGCTCCCCATGTTCTAATTTAAGCAATTGTGTTATTATAGTATTATGAGGTACTACTTAATCTATTCAACCTGCATTGATCACTTTAAATGTGTTTTTTTTTTTTCTTTCTCCATCCCCTTAATTCACTGGCAAAAAATTCCCTGTAATGATAATATTTTGCATTTGCAACCCTAATATCTAAAGTAATAATGACATTTTTCTGAATGGCTGGCCTTCTTTTGAAGCTTGGCCTATAATTTTCTAATCCCCAAGCAAATACCCAGTTTTGCGTACCTTTATGTAGACAATACCTTTAAAATGTTACTATGAAATCTATTTCACAAGGAAAAATTAAATTTTTTACTTAATTAACCCTTAATGGTTATAATTCACCTTTCATGTGACAACAATGCTTCATTAACTATCCCACATACAAAAATCTAAATCCGACAAGGATTAATTTTTAATAGAATATTGTAATTAATGTATCAAAAAATCTTTTTCAACCCCCCCCCCCATATATATATATATAATGACGAGATGGACAAATAATTTTCCTTGTTTGAAAGCATTGATAACTAAAATAAATGAACAGAATGAAACCAAATTCCATATGCAAAACATAAGGAGATGAATTCTAAAAAAAGTTGCCAATGTAATAAACTTGTACACAAGGAATACCAGTGCATTAAAACCACTGCATATGAGTAACAGGGGGAGGAGACAATGTTGAATAATATTTTATTTTTTTTGAAGTTCATACAGCATGTTATTTATTTCTCTACTAGCAGTACATACACAACGTTGCCCATGGTATAACATCCAAGAGGAAAAATCAGCTTTAAACTTAAGTCTAGCCTCAACCCAATATGACATGGACATGACACACAACATTAAACAAACTTTAAAATATATTTAGAAATCATTAAAAATAATTACAAAACAATTTTTTATTGTAAACATTCAGAAATATTTAGAATGTTAAAAAGAAAAAAATATGATATGCTCATAGACAAAACAATTAAGTAAAAATATACAATAGAAAAGCTGTTTTAAAATTTAAAAATATACAAATAAGTCATTGTACCCACTGTTCCACACTTGTTTATCAACTCTATATAATCTGATATGAAAATAAAATTCAGCTTGCTTCATAATATTTCTTTGTAAATTATATTGGTTGGGCAATCACTGCTTTCTTCATGAGATTCATTCTGTTTCTGTAATTCAATTGCAGTGCAATTTAAAGAGAAACAGTTACTTTGCTCAACAGAAGAATCTACTTTCCTAAGTGGGGACATTCTTTCACTAACTGAATTTTTCCTTCCTCTACATTTTCATTATTGCACAACAAACGAAGTACTTTGGCATTTAATGTACTCTGGCCAAGATTTGATATCCTTTTTTTGGGCATAATGAGTTTTGAATCATTGTTTAAAATCAGACATTAACAAAGAAATATATTGCATATGCATACCAGCCCTTCTACTCGCACATGCTCAATTTGAGGTTTTTGCACATGTGTGAATAAGCACAAAACATAGATACTGCTGTTTTATGCATGTGTGAATTGTGGTAGGAAAATAATTAAAATCGTAATTATAAAACTCCTTTTTAAATAAAAAAAGACTTCAATACACTAAAATCTTCCCCAATAAATGCTCTACAAAATAGTACAAATATTTCCAATATCAGTTAAGTATTCCTCGAGTTTTTCTCTTTTAAACATACAGACTTCATTTCATACTATGTATAGATGTGCATTGTTTATTACTCAAACATTAATGAAATTTTGGATAATCCCTTTTCTATACACTCACTGTGACTTATTTTTATTTTGACTGTGACAGAATTTCTATTACTGGTAACTTTTGTAAATTAATTCTTTTGTGAAAAGTATATTCACAAGTCTTTCAGAGTCTGCATATGAAATGATTTCATTCCATTCATTAGTTTTATATACAGATGCTTCCAAACAGAAATATATGAAGTTTTTAAAAAATAACAAAAAAAAAAAGTATTATAAAATTTGGGGAGGGGGGGAGAGAAGATTGAATTCTGAGTAGTATAGTTTCCCCCAGGTATTATCAATCATATGTTTAACATATAAGAAAACCAAGTATTAATATTATAGCATATATCATAAGTTTATATTAGAACTTACTTGTGTATTTATCATTGCTTGCTCTAATGTAGATTCTGGTAACCCAAGATACTTGGCTCCAGAGCAGCTTTCAACTAAATATATAGGATTTTTCAAACAAGAATTTTTCATCCGAAACTGAAAATGTATCAAATATTCTGTTTTAATATTACACCAATGTATAAAGAATAAAAATTTGAAGCATATAAAAATCCAACATAAAGAATAGTTACAATCCAAACACATCATTCATTGCATCAAGAATTTGCTTCCTTCCTTTTTTTTAAAGCTGTTTCTACCAAAATTCAAATATTGTTATCTATACATTTAAACAAAAACTGCATGACTGTATACATGCCAATAAATTTCAAATAAATTCTAGGATTATCCATAGTCGAAAAACATTAAATTTGAAAAGTTTGTAACAAATCATACACACATAATTGATCATCATAATTTATGCATTTTTGAAATTACATTTCATAAGACACAAGAAATATTCTTAATGATAAAACTTCAAAGAAACAATATCTTTTTTTAGCTCACTTTTTAAGAAAAGTGAGAAAAAGAAATCAATAAAAACTTTTTTTTAATTCACAGATTTTAAAAGAAATATTCATTAATATTCCTTTTAAATGAAAAATCTATGTATATTTGTAACTTCAATTCATTGGTATTTTAAAAATACTTATTTTCTAATCACTTGAACTCAATTTTAATCATTTTAATTTTGGAATCATAATGACTGTTATTTTCCCCTCTACCAGTGCCAAAATCAAAATGTTGTTTCAGCAAATCCTCTTCTAAAATTATGCAAGTTCAAAATTCTTTCGCATGGTTTCTTCATACTTGCTATTTCCTTATGCAGATTACACAAGAGTCTAGTCATGATTCTAATAAGGGCTTTTCAAAAGCATTTAAAAAAATGAAATCTTTCTTTAATCACAAAAAAGAAAAAATATTTATAGTTAACTATAACTGCTTTCCTACTTCAAGAAAAAGATTTAATATTTTTATATACAATAAATTTCAGTAACTCAGTTTCCCCCTCCCCTAATGAAACTACAATGGAATACACAGAACTATTTGAAGCAGTAAAGAAATGTATAAAATAGAGAAGAAAATATAACTAAAATCATACCTTTTGTTC
>JAPMOR010043476.1:116120-147377 GCA_026543865.1 Argiope aurantia
CAATCCATAAAAAATCTCCAACATGTAACTTTCTTACTTCATACTCTACTCCACATTTTTGCAGTTCAGAAATAAATAACCTTTTGTTCCTACCATGTCTAAAGAAGAAGAAAAAAGTGTAAAGATTGTATCAGGAAAAACATAAATAAAAAGGTAGCATATATACAAATGATATTCAATACCTCAGCATTTATAAGCCATATATATTTTTAATATGTTTATCGATTATTTCTTTGAATTTTGAGCAACTGCATGCATGTTAACTAAAAACATTACATATTCCAAAATATTTTAGAAATCTCACATTGAAATTCAAATCAAATTGATAGTTTTTAAGAATGAGAAATATTAAAAGCATATGACCTTACATTTTAAAAATTAGGAATATATCTCACAAATTTTCCTTTTGCGAGATGATGTTTTGTTCTTCTCAAAAAGTATTTCAGCCACTATTACAATTCAATCAGGAGGCAAAGTATTAATATACAGGGTTTTTATTTAGTCCTGGACCCATTTTCATGTTTAATAACTCATAAAATAATAAAGATAGATTAAAATTAATAACATAAATGGTTAAATAGACTCAAAAAGTTTCATGACCCTTGTCAATGAATGTGAGCCGCTGATCTCCCAGATATTCTAGGATTGTGTAAAAATGTCTCTCTGACACGCTCAACATCAAAATCACTTCTGCAAGGATGTCCGGAACGTTTCTTATCTGTGATACTTCCAATTTCTATAAAATGCTTTTTCCACCGCAAGATGCTGTTTTTGGATGGAGGATCTTTTTGGTAAATTCTGAAATTTCGCTGTGCTTGCACTATCGATTTCGTTTCTATGAACCACCATAAAATCTGTGTTTTCTCTTGTGGTGTATGCATTCTCCTTAATATCCGCTCGAATAAAACATCACATACAAAAGTACTACATAGAACAAACACATCAAAAGTAAACATAACATTGTAATAGTTGCCAAAAACAAAAGAGAGAAAAATGCAATTAATAAGCAGATAATATTTAGAAAAGTACAGATATTTAGACTGGAAATGAAATTATCTGAAATTAACCACACGTGCAGACAATATTTACAAAAGTAAAAATATTCAAACTTGAAAAGGAAAATATATGAGTTATTCCATCAATAAATGCCATAAATTTGTTTATATCTTCATTATTTTATGAGTTATTAAACATCAAAATGGGTCTGGGACTAAATAAACACCCTGTATAGTAAATTATATATAAAATAATATTGTGAAATCTAATTGAAATTTAATTTCCTTTCAGTTTAATTTAGCCCATAGAAACTTCATTCTAAAATATTCTCTTATTTCCTGATCCTATTCCACTTTTTCTATTTAATTAATTCAACATGAGTTCTAAAATTGCTGAATCGGCTAAAAGCCGACATGTTCACACACTCCGAGTGAAGGAATAAAAAAACTGTCCAGCAAGCACATTCTTTTAAAAGATTCCTGTGTTTCCCTTGTCTAAATTGGCGCATGAAGAGAGGGACGACACTTTCAATTTTTAACTTTGTTTTATTTCCATCCCGGGAGGCACAAGCAACAAGGACAAGACACGTCCGTTCCCAGAACAGCACAAAAGCAGATGGTAAAAGAGAGGGAAAATAGCTTTCATTCATTTGAAAATTTTAAGGACAGAAAATATCATGTTGACTAATTAATGTAATCATATAATTTTTTAAGCAGAAGGCAGTTTCGAAGAGAGAGATGACACTTTTAATTTAATTTTATATATATCATTATGCACATTTTATTTATATTATCAGTTTTACTATCACTGTAACATGCCAATAGTATAAATGTATCCCATTTTGTATGATTTGGGAACAAATATAAAATACTGTCTGTAAAAAACCTCAATCTCAAAACTGTCAGCAATATCTGTGTAAAATTTAGACCTCAGAATTTGAAAATAAAAAACTTATCTAAATTAATTCTAAAGATAAATGAATATGACATATTAAGAGCTTTTCAGACTTCTGTTAAAGGTCAGTTGGAGTAAGATGGTCATGAAATTAGTTATGATATACTCCCAAAACTATATTAAATAATTGCATTTTCTTCGCAAATATTTTATATTGTACTATTTCAGGATTACAGCAGTTTTTATTTGCTTCTTTTTTTATACTATTAAAATGCTTAATCATTATTTTTCAAGCATGTTATTACTATTGTTTTATTGCAATGCAGCACAAATTGAATAATTCATGAATAAAAATGACTGCAGATGAGGGGGAAAAATGATTAATAAAAAATTCCTATTATATCCATATGATCAACTGAAAAATTATGCCTTTTATTAAATTATAAGTTAATAACTTATTAAATAATTTATTATAGTAAATTTTAATATTTGAATTAAATATAATAATTGGTTATGAAATTAAATAAGAACCTTTCTTTCAGAATTTGCAAAAATAAAAAATAAACAAAGTTGAAGATTTACAATTATTGAAAGAGTTTAATAATAAAAATCTGTATAAAGTCTTATTGTTTAATTTCACATCTAAGCAACGAACTTTATACATATAACATAAAAGCAAACAGCAAATTCTAAAATGTTTGTAACATGAATGGTACTTTTTTCATTGCTTACAACAGCTAGTTTCCACAAATTTTTAATGTATTTAGTATATATTCATTAATTGATAATTTAATAAATTGCTACAAAATTGATTTAAAGAAATTCATAGCAATGAAATTAAGTTAGCATATCAGTCCCAAAATTATTTTCTATGGTACAAACATTAGTGAATAAATAATCTATATAACAAATAATAGTGCACAAGTTCTGCATGACTATCAAAATTGAATTCAAAACCATAACTTTAGTCTTATGAAGAAAAATAATGAAGCCCCAGTTGCTTTCTTAAACAATATTTCAATATATTTTAATAGCTCAAATAATCACAAAAGCACAATATGATATTAACTTTGTAAATAAATACCAATATTTCATAAAAAAAACAGAATGGTTTGGAATAATACATACCCAGACACAGTTTCACAATTATCAACACAAAGTATGATACTGAAGTGTCCAGGAAACAGATAAAATGTATTGAAATTAACAGGTGAGGAATCTATATCTTCTGTAACAATTTGCTCACTTTCAACCACAGCTAGCTGTTTAACTGGTATTCTACCTATATTAACAGTTTTCACTTGAACATTGTTTTTAAAGACACGAGCTGAAGAAGGTTTAGCTGCAGGTTTTTGGATCTGCAATGAATTACTATAGCTAGAACTAGTTGAAGCATCTGTAGAAGACCCAGATGAGGATTGTGAACTACTAGGGGAAACTAAAATAAAAAAAAAGCATTAATAAAAAAAAAAATTACGTCTGATTTTCAAAAATATTTTTCCTTCCAGCAACAAAGGCTTAGTTTAAATACACTATTTTGCAGTGCAATTTAGTTTAGACTATTAAATAAGAATTTATTCTGATGAAACTATTTAAAATATTATTACACTTTTAGAAAACTTGTTCAAGCTTTCATACATATAATAAACAAGAAGAGTAATATACATTCATCATAATTTTACTTCTAAACTTTCACTCACTAAGCTTCACTTAACTTCTGAGTTACACTGGCTCTTAATTTCTCCCACTGATTGTATGATGATATCAAAAATGTTTCTTCAAAATTCCTTAGCTTCAAAAACTGAAATCATATAATTTTGAATACTTTCCTACACTCACTTTTTCCTGCTTTCAACTTTTCTATTTGGAATGTGTTACCCTCCAGTCATGAACTAACAATGAACTTTTCAAACAAATTTAAAAGTCTTATTTAATTATGAAGAAGAATTAAATGTAATTTCTAATAAAACACTACTGTTCTTTCTCAAGAAAATCCTTATATATATATATAATGTGAACATATATTTTTTTGTGCAGTTTCACGGCTGAAGAGAGCGAAAACACTTTTAATTTGTTAATCTTCTCTTTATTCCATCCTGGGAGGCATAATTTATATACAAGAAAGAAGCGACAAGGCTCATCAATCCATAATGCAACACAAGAGCAAAAAGAGAGTAAAAAGTGAATGAAATATTTATCCCCATGGTTATACACTGCGAAATTCTAAAAGATTCTACACATGTCTATTTAGGTAAGAGAATTATAGGGATCTTTTAAAAGAATTTGTTCAACAAATTCATTAATTAAACAAAAAAAGTGTAAAAATGGACTAGGAAATAAGAGAACATTTTAGAATGAAGTTTAATATGGGTTAAATTAAGATAAAAATTAAAAAATTAGGAAATTAATTAGGATTTAATTTAAATTTAGAGATATCATTATACCAAGAGAGAGAGAGATGAAATAACAGAGACATGAGAACAATCCTTGATATTACATTTTTGCAATTTACTCTATTAATGGTGGAAAAAATCTGTGATTTTTTTATACAAGGCAAAAGAATTTATAGATTATAATAGTATTTATCACAAATATGTCTAACAGATTAGTTTATTATAAATTTTTTTTATAAATTCTTGTAGTTTTACACTACATTAAAATATGAAAATACATACCCTGAAGGATAAAATGATATATATTTTGAATTCAATATATATTTATAAATATTAATATTTCATTATCATTCTTTTTTTAAAGTATACCTTTTTTATAAGATAAAATTTTCTTATTGATAATATGAAATAGTATCATGACAAAAACAATTCATTTTTATCAAATATTAAAATGAAATCTATACTTATAATAAAGCTCAATGTGTGTATGTGTGTGTTGGCGCTCTACAGGCCAGACCATTCAACCTACAGCTACCAAATTTGACAATTGTATACTTTGGAGGCCGGAAATGTGCACCTGGGGGTTATTTTTTCAAATTTTTAATTAAAATTTTATTTATTTAAAAATTAAGCAAAATTTTGGCATGTTTCTGCTATAACTTCCGAAAATATTACCGCACAAAAAAGATTTTTACATCAAGTTAAAGATCAAAAATTTATCTTTCAAATGATACCAATGTTTTAACCTTAAAATTAAATTTCTATTTTTAATGAATTTTTAAATAAATATTTAAGCACTATTTTTCAACATTTTTTCGTACAAAATAAAAATAAAATTTAAGCTTCACGCGCATGTTTCACATTCATGGGAAAAAATTAGCTTTTTTCAAAGTGTTGCCATCACATTGATTAAAACTCCAATAAAAATTAAATTAAATCTTTTTGGAAATGAAATCTGCAAAAATATAATTTTCGACACATGTCTGTAGGAAATGAAACCAATATGAAATATTATTTTTTCTAAAAAATAAATTCAAGAAAAATTATTTTATGACCTTTTTCACTCTCTATATTATTAATCCAATAAATCAGTTTTACTTTAAGGCAAGTTTTGTTTAATATGAACAGGATATCCATTCAAATCAGGGCCACACAGCTAATTTGTAAACTTTTAATAAGACACAGATCTGCTAAAATGATCTAAATGGAAAATGATTATATTTTATGAAACTTGATTCAATAAATGCTCTAATAAATAACGAATTTTTGATTTTACATAAAGCTTCTACTGTGGAAATCACGATGAACAAAATGTTCTTGAAACACTAATATTTTAAATAAAAAGTTAATTTCTAATCAACTAAATCAATCACTTAAACTGACTAATTAATGAAAATTTGAATATCACTATTCAATAATAAAAAAAAAAGCCTGTAGAGTGCGCAGGTTTCTCAAGATTAATTGGCCTAAGATTATGAAAATGTTGAGTTTTTCTAAATTTTTAACACTCAAAACTTCATAAATAAGTCTTAGTTGATCGTGGAAAATAAAAACATTCATTCATTTATTTAAAATTTAGAGTGTCCAGAATATTTCTCAGAATATGATACCTTACTGCCTTAAATTTAGACTTCATAATTTTTGCAATATATTTATAGGCCGGAACAAAATATTATTATTGATTTCATTTCAATCCTCTTGAAAGCAAAACTAAAAACTGAATTTTATGTTGAATCTGAGAAATTTTTGTTGAATTATTTTTTGAGATATTACATAAATTATGAAAAATAATTTGTTGTTCACATAAGACTTATATACCATGCGATTCTGTTTGCAATACTCATATTCAATAATATTAATAATAAATAAATAACTATAAAGATGATAAATAAAATAAAACGCTTGGTTTTATTAAAAAATATCTTTATATTAATTGCAATTTCATCATTTCCACTTTAAAGTTGAAGTTTTACCGGAAATGACAACAAATTAGCAAAATATATATAGTAAATTGAACGAAACAATCTAAACAACAGTATAAATTTGGTATGACTATAAAAATTTGGAGATTAAAAATGTTTTGTTTGAGAATCTATTAAGCGACCAGTCACTTACTGCACAATTTTATTGCCGTACAAGCACGCAGTATAAACATATTTATTAATAAATGTTATTAAATTCAAAGAGCAAGCTTTTGTACAAAGAAATTAGTGCAGAATGTCTACATGCACTATTTAGTGAAGTCAGTATATTATTGAGATATCATTTCTATAGTATATTCAATAGTAATTATTCTCAATAGCAAATATAACAATACTTAAATAATTTATAAATTAGAAGCCATAACTTACTATTACTTTTTCTCCATTCAACAAGCTTTGCATCAAGCATGGCACACAATTTATCACCTAAGAAAGAATTAAAGGAATAGTAACATCTGAAAATAAATGTTGACTAATCTTAGTAATAAGAGTTTAAAAACATTATAATATTTTTACTACTTATCTAAATTAACAATTCAAAAGCCGGCTTTAAAAGATATTTACCAAAATATTCCAAAATTTTTGCTTCTTTGCCACTAGAGAGTGGTAAGGGATATTTCTTCAAAGAAGAAAGAGCCTGTAAAAATGTTCAAGAAATATTATCATCATAATTATATAATATCTGGAAGTAATTATTTGCAGATACAATGCCTATGAATAAAACATCTGGAGGTAAAATAATTCTGAATGAAACATTAAATTTGATTCAGGATTTTTAGGACCACTTTACTATCTATTTTGCTTCCCTTCTTCAAATAAGATTTTTTTTTCTGTACTTGCATTATAAATATGAATGTGTGTGTGTGTGTTTTTGAAATTTTTCTAGAATTTTGATGGAAACATATGAATGCTTTCACTTCTATTACCTGCTTTTAAGTGGTAATTTTTCATGGCTTTGATTTAATTTCCTGAAGCATTTAGTGATGACATTGCATTGTAGATTTTTAATTAAAAATTAAACTTTCAAGCCTAATAAGCTTGTTTACTTAAAAAGAAATATTTTTCATCGACAAGGGATTTTAAAGTCCTCCTTTTTAAAAAAATCCAAAGACAATAGTTTAAAAGTTCTGACGCCACCAGTTAAATGTAAATATTCAAAGAAAAAAAATGCTGTATTAATAATTGCAAGAATTAAACCACAAAACTGTAGGGGGGGGAAATAGAATTAATCACTGCTGTCTACTTTGTACTGTGGCTAATTGAATTAAGCAGTTAGGTGCACACTCCTCACTTAAAAAGTGATAGGTTCGATATTAGATAAAAAAGAAGGGACCAAAGATAACATGAGTAGCTTCAAATAATGTATTAATTGCCAGTAATTAACAAAAAAATATCAAATAATTTATAAAAAACATTGCAACAGCAACAAAATATCAGGCAGTAACTTGAAATTTCCATGTATATATTCAAATAGAAATACAATAAATAATAATTAAACAGTTAAGGATGCCTAACAAACAATAGATTTTCGTGCAAATAAAATTGGCAAAAATATGATAATGCAAACTATAATACTGCTTGCATTTAACTTCCGAAAACAAAAAGAATTTTTCTGGTAATCATAATATTCTGAAAACTCACTTTAGCATAAGTATATTGAAGTTTCAAGCCTTTTTCTTTAGCATCCTGTTTCCATTCAGTTAACCATTTCACAAACAACGGATTAGGACTTGTATATTTTTTCTTTAATCGACGTTTAACAGCGTTATCCATTTTTTTAAAATAAAGAATAATTTTAAATAATAATCATTTGGTTTAATCAAAAGTTCATGAATATACATTCAACTTTCGTTCAAATATTCCGCATTAGCAGATTTATTTACTTTCTATAAAAAATAGTTACAGTTAAGAATCCTTTTAAGGGGGGAGGGAATTGAACTGGCCCAGTTGCTACTTGCATTTTATTTTTTTCTTCATAATTAATTCCATTATATTTCTGCTTGATAAAATATTCTTGGATATACTTTTTTTATTATATAGCTGGACAGTTTTAAAAATATTGGAGTAATAATGTACTAAATCTCAAAGTACATAGTGGTTGGATTTGAATTAAGCAACCTCATTGACGTGACGACACATGGGATGTATAATCCACGATTTTTTGACTAACAAATGATTTTGCTATTGTTATTTGTTCCAAATATTTGTTATTTCAATCATATTATTAATTAAAAATTATTAATTAGTATAAAATATAAAATTTATTAATTGTGCTTAATACTTAATTTATTATTTTAAGTAACGTTGATTGAATTAATTTATCTATTTCAGTTTACTTCTTAAATCTGATTTTTTTCAAAACTATTTATTTAATTTCTTTATTGGAGTAAACCATTTTCTGAAAAATTTGAATTAAATATATATGTTATTTCTTTAAAATGTTTACTTTAGTTCTCTACTCTACCAATAGATGACGCCAGATATAAGCAGAATAATGCAATCAAAGTCATGTCACAAGCAATTAAAAATGATCTATATTGAATAGTGAGTGCACCGTCAAATGCGAATATCGGAAAGTGAAGGTCACTCCCATGAAGTGAAGCGGTGACTTCGCACTTTCTAGTGAATTCACCGCTCCGATAAATTTCAGTGATATGCAGTAAATTTCAATGATACGATAATTCCAACAATAACCGGTCCGCTCACTTCATTGGGTACGGGACTTCCCCTCTGCATGATTGTACTCTTGTTGAAGAGCTTCCATTGGACAGATTGTATCCATTGTTACTTTCTATCGTGATCCAAGACCTGTAATCGGAATATCACCAGTTAAGATCGTATCAAGGATTTAAATCACACCCCTTTTTGAAAAGTATTGATCACTGGTATTTGTGATTATTTGATATTGGTTAAGTAATAACCGCTCGTAAAATATTTGTCATCCCTACATGGGATTAATTTCATGAAATCATTCATATTGTGTATCAACATAAACATATAATGTTATCGGGTTTTTGTTTTTTTAAATTGTAGTTTAGTACATTGTATTTTTAACCAGTACCTAGACTGTTCATTTGATGTCACAGCAACAGGATAGAGATATATAATCCACAATTTTTTGAATAACAAATAATTTTGCTATTGTTATTTTTAAATATTTGTTCCAAATATTTGTTATTTCAATCATATTATTAATTAAAAATTATTACTTAATATTAAATATAAAATTTAATAATTGCAATTAATACTTAATTTACTAATTGAAGTAAAGTGTGATTGAATTAATTTATCTATTTCACCCTACTTCTTAAATTTGATTTTTTTTTCAAAACTATTTATTTAATTTCTTTATTGGAGTAAACCATTTTCTGAAAAATTTGAATTAAATATATATGACATTTCATTAAATTGTTTAATTTAGTTCTATATTCTACCAATAGATGGCGCCAGCAGTGAACGGAGTATATGCAAAGTCAAGTCACAGCAATTAAAAATGATTTGTATGGAATAGTGCATCAAATGCGAACATCGGAAGGGGAGCGACGACTTCACACTTTCCAGTGAAGTCATCGCTCCGATAGATTTCAGTGATACGCAATTCAATGATTCGTTACTTCCAATAACCGGTCCGTTCACTTTTCAATCCATTCACAGATTCTCCTTATCTGTTTTGTTCGAGAGCTTTCATTGGACAGATCGTATCGATTGTTACTTTCCAGTGAAGTCACCGCTCCGGTAAATTTCAGTGATATCGTATCGATTGTCACTTTCTATCGTGATCCAAAACCTGTAATCGAAATATCACGAAGATCGTATTAAGGATTTGAATATCACCCCTTTTTGAAAAGTATTGATCACTGGTATTTGTGACTTTATGATATTGGTTACGTAATAACCGCTCGTAAAATATTCGTCATCCCTATTTGAATCACACCCTTCTTTGAAAAGTATTGATCACTGGTATTTGTGACTTTTTGATATTGGTTACGTAATAACCACTAGGGATGACGAATATTTTATGAGCGGTTATTACGTAACCAATATCAAAAAGTTACAAATACAAGTGATTAATACTTTTCAAAGAGGGGTGTGATTCAAATCCTTGATACGATCTTATTGGTGATATTTCGATTACAGGTTTGGATCACGATAGAAAGTAACAATCGATACGATATCACTGAAATTTGCCGGAGTGGTGACTTCACTGGAAAGTAACAATCGATACGATCTGTCCATTGGAAGCTCTCGAAAGAAATCTGTGAATGGATTGAAAAGTGAACGGACCGGTTATTGAAATTATCGTATCATTGAATTGCATATCACTGAAATTTATCGGAGCGGTGATTTCACCGGAAAGTGCGAAGTCACCGCTTCACTTTACGGGAGTGACTTCCGATATTCGCATATGATGATGCACTATTCCATACCGATCATTTTTAATTGCTCGTGACATGATTGACTTTGATTACATATATTCTGTTTACTGCTGGCGCCATCTATTGGTAGAATATAGAACTAAAGTAAACATTTTAAAGAAATGACATATATTTTTAATTCACCTGTTCCAGAAAATGGTTCACTCAAATAAAGAAATTAAATAAAGAGTTTTGAGAAAAAAAATTTAAGAAGTAAGTTGAAACAGATAAATTAATTCAATCACATGTTATTTAAATTAGTAAATTAAGTATTAATTACAATTAATAAATTTTATATTTAATATTAAGTAATAATTTTTAATTAATAATATGATTGAAATAACAGACATTTGGAACACATATTTAAAAATAACAATAGCAATATTATTTGTTATTCAAAAAATCGTGGATTATGCATCTCTAATAACCGCTCGTAAAATATTCGTCGTCCCTACAACAGGATAAAAATAGCTGCATAAGTCTTTTAAATATAATAAAGCCATGTGCATTAGCTTATCATTAATGTGCATTATGTTCACTCTTTTGCAATGAAATACTATTATTCCGTTGTCCATATCGATAATATACGAACTAAACGATATGCAAAGCGAGGAAACGCATTCCATGTTCGTTTTACCGTTTGTTCGTTTTTTTTTTTTTTCAAACTTGATTGATAAAAACTTAGATTATTAAAAACGAGAAAGTAATTTTAAAATCTACGTGATATAGAGTATAAAGTTATTTTATTTATATAGATGAAACGAATTGTTTATCCAAATTAATATATAATAAAATGGCTAATTTCCAAAAAAAAATACCGAAATAAAAAAACTTAAGTATAACTGACTAAATAGGCCAGATAAATAATTATTTAATACAACAGTGAGTCCTCACTATGTTATATTTAAAATTCTTTTAATATCCTTTCTCAGAAATTATAATTTTTATGCAAGACTATTTAAAACATTGAAAAGCAAGCTTGTCATTTTAAAAATATGAGCCTTGTTTAATGTAGAAAATTCACTTTATTGTATAAAGTCTTTAATGAGCTAATTATTTCTGAGAAGTAATAAAGTTTTCTTAGTCATGATTTTAGAAAAAATAATAATTTCTGATATTAAATTAAAAGTTCTAATTAATTTAAAGAACTTGGTTTTAAAATTTGAAATAGAAACAATCTTTTAAGTACATTGAGCAAGAATTGATTATAACAGAGGATTTTTAATAAATTTTCCTTCTCTATCTAAGGAGGTTAAGAATTTTAAATGAAGATCAATAAAACATACTTATATACTTCTACTTACGTGAGTTTAACTATTTTTGTCTAGCGCTTTTTCATAGTCAATCGTATTTTTTTTATATTTTAAGTATTTATTTAGTTTTTATTCGTAACTTTTTATCAAATCATTGGGTTTTTTCTCCCTTCTTCTTCTTTTTTGTTGTTTTACATTTTTTTAAAAATTTTAACGTCAAATCATCATTAATATAAAATTCATACCAAAAATTCTTTTTTTTTTCTGTTGCTTCATACAATTAAAAATTCACAATCGCAATCATAGCATTAACATGAAATTCTTTTTCTAAATGAATATAATTGTTTATATAAATATCAGATTGTTTTTCATTCAAATTACAGAACAATTTTCATTTCTTTTTAATAATACAATGCTATAACTATCTGAAAATAAATTTTATTTTACAAGAAATTATTATTTACCAAAGTACCTTTTTTTGGTTTTAATTCACATCATGTCAATCTTGATGTTTATTTTCATGGGAACTTTCTTAAGAATTGGCAGTAAAAATTTTTAATGAATTAATATATAATTCAGTTAATAAAACTTAATTCAAAGTACTTTTTACATCCTCGTGAGTTTAATAATCATTGAAATTATAATACTTTTGAGCATAATAAGAATTCAAAGTTTGAAAGAGATAGTCGAAGGTAATTATCCTTTGACTTCCCCATACATTTACCCAGTTTGGCATATTTGATAATTAGTATCATTGGATTGAAGCATTTCATTTTAGAATATTTTCCCCCTGTTGACTGATTTCAGTCAAAAGTTGGTGCATAACTATAATTTCTGCATAAAAACCGCATACCGACTTTCTTTTATCTAGGTCAATACGTTATCTTTTTTCTTTTTTTTAAATTTTCGTATTCCATCAAGCAGTAGACAGACAGATAGAATTGATAGATATAACAGATCTACAGTTCTGGTGGAACGACATTGCTCAAAATTTCACCTATTCATCTATGTTATTCTCTCTTTGAGTTGAAGCGATATGGGAATGAGCAAGGATAGAACCTGGGACCTTTTAGCTAACAGTCCAGTAACTTAACAATTATACTAAAACGATCGTTCAAGTAGAAGAGTTGTTAACTGGCTTATATGCTATTCACCACAGAGTAACCGTTTTCACATCTATAAATTCTTTACAGAAATGCAATGTTTAGGTAAATACATGCAATAATAAAAGTTTAATACGATATGATTAACAATACCAACGTCAAAGAAAAATCTTTGTGAATGTAATCATTATATTTTTATTAAAAAAACGAGTGAACATTTAGAAAAAAAATTACTTCTTCCTTCTCAGACATTGGATACCAAATTTCATACGCACGTACATTTTTAATTTAAGGATAACAAGCGAAATTTCATCCGTATAGCTCTTCGGTTTTCGCAATAACTGTGCTTTCATAAATGCGATTAAACTAACACACTTAAAAAAAATTCTTCAATTTTTTTAAAATAAAAAAATCGTTTTTTTTTATTTTTATTTCTGATTTAAAAAGGCTTAAAACACAGGAGATTCGTCAAAATAGAGTGGTTGTAAACCAAATTGCAGTACTTTCCCTTTTTTTAAAATTATGTATGCTGAAAGAAAAAATAAATAGTAAAATAGAAATTTATATACAAGCACTTGGATTATAGAAACTTTTAATTTTTTTAAGATTTAATGTTATTTAAATGTAAGGTTATATCAGTTGTAAATAAAAAATAATTCTTTTTCTTTAGAGGAAAAGAAGTAAATCATTTTAATGAAGCAAAAATTATTTTTTCCATTTGTTTAAATATATGATACATTTTGAAAGTCCAAATAATATAAATGAATTACAAAACAATGTCAATAGAAATGTTAAAGAATCAAGCTATTTAATTATTTATTAACTTCTTTACCCTCAAATAAAAAGTTAACACTTCAATGCAATGCAAAAATATTATTTTGTAGAGAGTAATAAATTTACTTTAAATTAACAGAAATAACATTTCATTAACACAAACAATTTCAAGCTTAAAATAAAGTCCATTAAAAATGATTGAATATTCATTAAATTAGGATGATTTTTTTCTTAATATAATTTTTAAAGTAATTATTTGTTTCAAAAATTCAATCAAATCAGAAAGAAAACATTGACATTTATGAACAAAGAATTATATGCTCAAAGCGTTTTTTTCCCTTCTTTTTTTATTTAAAAATCGAAAAAAGGATTTTCATGGCATGAGAAATTGAAATTTGTGATTACAATTTAAAGTATTTAAATCAGAATACCTATTATTCGATTGAAAAACACAATTATTATTGATATGGAATTAGAAATAAGAATTCTAGTATTCTCTAATATCGTTTTAAAGTTCAAAGTTAGGATGTGTTATTAAGATTTCCTGGTGCATAATATGTATAATGAACAGTTTATCTGAAAGATTCGTTGAATAGTTTTCATAAATGTACATATATAAACTTGAATTTTACTACAGATTTAATTTAATGAAGATTATAATTGCTCGCCACATAAAACATCACCCCATTCCTATTGCTATGAATTAAGATCCATGGAAAAACTTCTTGAGTATTCAAGCATGGAGGAAGCTTCAAAATCAGTTTATTTTCTACATCAAAATGCTGTTCATTATGATAAAAGATGTACTAAAATCTATATTAATTAGAAAATATAAATTTTGAAGGGAAAAAAACCCATTTCAACTAAATAACTTGCTGCTGCGCTGTAACTCCATGTTTTGAAAAAAATTTAAGAAAAAGTATCATACATATAGTTTATTTTAAGTATTAATGGAAAACTTTAAATGTTACTCCTCATCGAGGCATACATTTCTTTCAAAATCAGAAATAGCGCTACGGGAAGAAGACACACATTCCTTATCCAACACGATATATTATCATAACGGCAATAATAAAAGTCAATTCTTCTCTGAACATTCCGTAATCTTCTTTTGTTCATCAGTACAATTATTGCGTATATCACGGTGACGCACAAAATAAAAACAAATAAAGAAATTAAGGTTTGCAAAGCTACAAAAAAGTACATATCACGGCCTCAAGAAACTGTCAGAAATAGCCCACTACTGATGGATATGATTGAAACGAAATAGCCAAATACTGTTAAAATGAGGATGATCCATACTAATAAAGTCCTAGAAGAAAACATTCTCTCCAATATCTTGCAAAGATAGCATTCAAAAAGTCTTGAATTGATACCTTCAGTAGGCATACTGTCTCTTTTTACTGTTCAACAATTTCAGAGTGGTAATCGAGAATAACTGTAGATTAAATTTTTGCTTTTCCTTTATCTACGAAGAATAAAAATAGTAATATTTAAAAAATGATGGATTGTGATGAAAGAGTACGCAGACACAACTCTTTGTTACTGAAAAAAAACCTCAGAATGTGAGCAATTCTAAAAGAACATATTGATCATTGTTCATCTATAAATTTCTCACATTGCTTAGCACATAAATTTTCTGTTACATGCATACCAATAAAAAATCCTTTTGCTCGTTAAATTATTTCGAAAAAAAAAAAAAAGAGCTCAATCAAATCCTATTCACAAAAAAAAACAAAAATTCTTTTCGGTAAAAAAAAAACAAAAAAAAAACTATTTTTTAAAGAAGTCCATTTTCAATGATATGTTATTTTTTATGCCAGTTCTTAGAATGAAATTATTCGTTCTGTTTTCCCTTCACGAACAGTTTCTTTATTCTGATCAGATAAAATCAGAATGAAAATCATATTAGATTTTTTTTTTATTTTTCTACACCTTTCGCTCAAAAAATTAATAAAACAGTGTATTTGTTACTTTTAATTTCACACCTCATACTTTACGATAAGAACGAAATTTCTAAATAATAAAATGAGTATATTTTTAAAAAGATTTCACCAAACTTCTAATTGCTTTAATGCGTATCATAATATACCAAGAACCATAATATACCATTTACGCACACAAACGATGATTGTACAATCCATTTACTAATTTCCTTATTAAAAATAAAAAATAATAATTATTTAATAAATATTTATGTATAATGTTTTTTCAACTAGCTAAGCAGATGCTCTCAGAATGGATTCAGTCAAAATTTGAAAGTAAACGACAATTTGATTTAAAAACCAAATTTATTAATCTAGCTCAAAACATCTTTGAGTTATTATGTTTAGACATCAACAGACAGAAAAAATTCCAAAAAAAAATATTTTTCGGATTTGGAAACTCGTCAAAATCTCGAATTTGAATTCTTTGACAATTACGAATTTTTTTCTTTGTATATCTTTTCTTGTTCTCTTCGTATACGAGAAAGCAAGAAAAAGTTAAAACTTCTCACACTGCAATAATGCTGAAAGCAATTTTTCAATAGACACAATTGTTTTTATTGCAACTTTTTGGTAATCGAAATTATGCGTAAAAGCATAAACATTTGTTAAATTTAGTCTTATTAAATTGAAAATTAGCGCTATGAATATAAAAGCAGAGTGATAAAAATAGAAAAGAAAAAATGTTCTTAATGCTGTGAATTAAATATTCGAAACATGTATGTGAATATGCAATATTTTGGGTTTAAAGATATGAGTCGATGCAAGGAGTGCCTTTTTTTAATTCAAAACGTAACCGAGACATTAAAACAATGCTCTTTCTTTTTGTTTCTAATATAATGAAACTTGAACTCATTTTAAACAAATTTATCAAATAAAGGAAACACTTTTCTGTAAATATTTATGATAGCACTAATCAGATAAGGTAGAGATAATCTATTGGAATTTGGATGAGATACGGACCTATCAAATTGATTCTTTATGCGCGTTAAAAATCGTAAGTGCTAGTTATACTAGAAATAAAGAAAACAAAGAAAAATGTTAAGCGATAGAAATCAAAAGTTAAAAATGTGTTTTTCCGCTCAAGCTTACAAAATCATCTCTTTTAAGTTTCTAAGTCTGATGACTGGAAAATAACATGAATATCGAAGAAATTGATAATATAAAACACACATATGTTCACATGTAAATTTAATATTCATCGATAACAAGTCTACAGTTTATTAATTATTTTGCCTGGAAATATTAGTTGTATTAGTTTTCAAATAAATCATTTATATATAAAGTCATGTCCATGACTACGCTCAATTGTCTGACATAAAGCTCTGTCATTTTAATTGCCTTACTCAAATTTTACTAATTATATACATGAACCTTTCTAATAGCGATAATCCTAGCATCATGGCACTATTGAAAATGTAAATAGCCGGCTCATCTATCTTCTAAATTTCGCGATATTGTAACCTCACTTTTTTATTTGTCTAGTTAAACTTCATAGATATTAAGCAGAATCCTTCTTTCAATTATAGAAGAAAATCAAGCAATTAAATATTTGATGAAACACTAAAAAAAGGTTTGAATTTCAAATCAATAATCTAATATATTGTTGGAAATTAAAGAAAAGTATATTTTAAAAAATTGCCAAAAATTACTGAAAAGTTTGATTGATTATTAAATTGATATCCATAAAAAGACATTTTTTTTAAATTTTGAAACGGACATTTTTTTAAAATTTGTGCAATAATATTTTCGAAAGTTATCACGGAAAAATGCTAAAAATTTGTTTAATTTTGAATTAATTAAAATTTTTGAGTAATAGAACCAACGTCAATATTTCCATTCTACAAACATTTACAAAGTATACATGCGAAAAAATTTAGTAACTGTATGTCCAACGGTCTAACCTTTAGAGCGCCAACAGAAACACACCCACACAGTAGTAGTAGATATATACTAAAAGAAATTATTAATTGCAGATATATACTAAAGTGAATAAAAAATTATAAATTATAAATTAAAGAGAACAAAAATTTTATTTTTATTATTTCATTATTAAAGTTCCTCCCTTTTTTTCTTAAATATTCGCTGCAAAGAATAATTTTATAATTAAAAAGTTCATTAAGTTAACGTATGAAGAGTGATAAATCATCTCTAACGGGAGAATAATTAAAAATTTCTTAAAGTAAAGACTTTCAGCATTATACATATAGGAAAGTGTACAATGTTAAATTATTAATTGAGTAATTATTTTGTTTATGCGTTAAAAAATTTTTTTTGGCTTATTTTGTTTCATATTGAATATCTAAAATTCATTTCATTGCAGAAATTTGGGTTTTACTGTAAGAAAAATAGTTTTTAGTACTCTGAACCAAGATGTAATCGAGTCAAAGACAAATCTTCTGTGCTTAATACATGTTCCTAAATATTTTGCTACTAAATAGATTTCATTCAGCTTGAATAAGCCCGCATCACTATATTTATCAATTTCTCGTTCGTAATCATTATTTTACTGTTTTGTTTTAATAACTAGATTTGATTCAGGCATTTGGAAAAATTAGGCAAATAATGAATTGAAGTTATTGAAATATAAAAATATTTGCAATTCAGAACATTATTTTGTTTTTTTTTCAAAACTTTATTTTGTTAGGTTAACGAAAACTTTAAAAATTAACTTTCGATTAAACTATCTATACTTAAATCTGAGTTTGTTGCTTTAAGGAATGATCAACTGCAATTTCAATTTTTGAATAAAATCCTGGTTTAGAGCATTTCTCCGAAAGACTTAACAATAAACTATGGCTCATCAACCATTTCCAAAGAGACACGAAACCTAATAATGCGTTCGATGAATCTCCACGCCGTATTAGCACCAAGATTATAAGAAATTTAACAAAAAGTAAATACTTTTAGAAAAACCAGAATTCCTAGATTAAAGTTAATTATTTTTTTTTTTTTTTGACTCATCAAGCACTTTTCCTGATCTAGAGTTTACCTTTTACTGATATAAATTACATAATAATTCGCTTGATTTCAAAAGCTTGTTCAAAGAAATATCGCGCCTAAACAGTGTTTTAAACAAGATTTTGACGATGGAGGTAATTTAAGATTTTCCAGGTCAAGACATTGGAATTTGCCATTAAACTATTATAATCTTTGCGAGAACAGTATTTAGAATATTGATGATGCTAAATATAAACGCTATAATGTGATTGGTTTTTTTTCCAAAAAAAAGTCAACATCTTTCTATCGTTTTAGATAGAGACTTAAAATAAGTCGAAATATGAATCCGATTTGGACATTAATGCTATAGGCATAAGTCGGAATGAACCGGCAGCTTTTAATACTTCGGACTATGATCGAGCCAATAATCGGAATTAAGCATTAATTTAAAAAATAAAATTTCCTAAATCTTTTTTTTAAAATTCTATGGAATTCTATCATACGCGAATTCTAAACTCACATCTTACATATGCCGTCACCTGACCACGGTTCAAAATTGTGAGATTCAAAATATGTCTCTTGTGTTTCGAAATGGGCCATAATTAGATTCGGAATTTACACTGAGATATGCAGTTTATTTATAGGCTATGCTGTTTCCTATTACATTTTCATTTCTTTCTCTAATTAGATAATATTCAGCGTATCGTGTATATTTTATATTAGCATTCACTTTTAACGTTTTTGATTATTTTCAAACAAATTATTAGAATAAGAAAAAAACCCGTCAAGATTTGTGTAAATATATTTGTTCCCTGCAGAATTGGTAAAAGGAATTTGAAAATATTTTGGGTCAAAATGAAAGCAATATTTCCATCATTGAATAACTTGAATGAGAGGGGGGGAGGCGTAATAATTTATATTTAAAATCGATTATAGATTGATAAATTAACACTTTAAAAAGTTTCCGTCAGTTAAAATTTTAATCTTTGGAATTTTCAGAAACATTGTTGTGAGTTAAATCAATGATGTCACTTATTTTCAGAAAGTTATTTCTTGTAAGTATTAATTCTTTGAAAAATTAACAATTGTTTATAATAAAGACATATCGCATGAAAAAAAAATTCAATTTATTTGAAATAAATCTAATAATGCAAAGATATTCGTTTGAAGTGCAGATCCAAACGATCATGCACGATTGGTTTGAAAATTGTTTCCGCATGAATCTTGAAAAGTCTCATTCTGATCCTGGAATTTCAGAACTATATGAATCACAATTGTCTGGTATTTTATGTAAATGTTTGCTTTTCTTAGAAATATGGTTTCGCAGGGTTGCTCTGTTTCTGTCGTGGGAAAGTTGTCATTAGATGTTTTGACAAAAAGTATTTATTCCAATTTTCGCCAACTTTAAAGCCATATTCTGATATTAAAAAAATGTAAACTTCTGATTTAAAAAAAATAGAATGCTTTGAATAGAATAAAAATATCCATAAAATTTTGTAAGATACAGCAGAATTATATTTCATAAATAAGAATTACACTTGTTTTTAAAAATATTAAAAAGATTTTTACAAAAAATACATTTGAGATAAAAGTGTTATTTATTTGCTGACATTCGCATTAAAATATTATTTTTATCTAACCTTTATAATTTTAAGTTACGCAAAAAAATGAAATATTTTAATGAAAACTAACAAAATCTTTTGGATGAGCCAAGACAATCGCAATTTTTACTTGTGCCGTGTTAGAAAACATTTTCAAATATCAAATATAATAACTTTTTTTCGTGACAAAATTTATATATAATTAATAAAATTAAAATAAATAATACTGAAAAATATCTGCAATGGAATGATGAAAACGATAAAATTAAATGTTTCGGTATATTTTAAATTTTAAAGAAGTCGCAAAAATCCCATTTTCACATTTCATGTTCATATTGTGTTTGTTTGGAGTGGTAATTTACAACGCAACAAGAGAGAAACGATTTTTAAATAAAAGATGGCCTGATTTTCAACCCTACAAAAATTCAGACTAGCTTCTCAGTGTGCAATTTTAATATTAGTCTACTCTCGGAATATTTTATTTAGTAGAGTTTTTATGGCAATACAGTACATCATTTAATATTTCAATAAAGATTCCATAGTTTTATATGACTTTATATACTTAATTCTAATAATGTGAAACAGAGTTCTAGAAATAATAGGTTGTTTATATAATCATTAAAAGTATCAAAACCACCATTATAAAAATTCGTTAAAACAAACTTTACAAATTTTTTTTTATATAATGTTTATGATTTCAACATAAGGAATAAAAGATGAAATAAATAATTTTTTTTAAATAAGTCAAGTCATACTGCAAATTAAGTCTAGGAAAGTGTAATTTTCAGCATGTGTCTGTATGAAATGGAAGAAATATATATTTAAAAAATTAGAATCTGCTACCGCAAATTTCACGTTATCATGCGTGAGCAATTTTGGTTGACAATATGAATTTTGACAGCAGAAACTGAATGTTTATATCATTGCTCTTTCCATGAAATTCATTGATGAATCGAAGCATCAAAATCATTTTGAAAAAAAGGATTGAACTTCGCATCATGATCAGTTTGCATAGATATTTTTAATGAAACGGTTAGGTAGTTTTGATTTAGAAACTAATCTGAAACCCTCGAGATTTGAATATTTTCTCATATTTATTGTATCTATCAGAAAAAAATCCTACAATTCATTCCAACAAATCATACTTTTTATTCTTCTGCCTTCGCATTTTGAGACCTCAAAACACCCAAACCAAAACAGCATCATGTTTTCGCATGATAAAATATAAATTACTCTTATTTCGAGTAACAGAAAAAAATTTCAAAGGTAATATGAATAAAACTAGGACTGAATTTAATTAAAATGTAAATAAAATATTAATTTTTGTGAAGTATGGTGGAAATTTTGTTCAAGAAAACTGAGCCGAAATCTTTTATATTTTTTTTATAAAACACGTTAAACCAAGTAAGTTATAAATGAAGCCCTCATGTGTTAGGCATTATTTTTTTTACGAATTTGTCTAACTTAATGCTGGAATTTCAAATTTCATTGCATTTTCAAAGTTTTTAATTCAAAATTTGCAAAACATATAAAGCGTTGCAGTTTATCGATGTTTCTCTTAAATAAATGGCAACGCGATCTAAGTACGTGGCGGGTGATTCTTCTGTTTTCATAATTTTTGTTTGTTTTCAGATTGATTTATGGATGCAAATAATTTTGGATAGAGATAACCTTTGATTAAATTAAGGTTTGAATAATTAATGTTGATTTTTATTCATCTACAAATAGCAACGAGATTGCAGTTATTTATTTATTTCCATTTCCCACATAATCTTTTTTTTTTTTTGCTTAGCAGTAGCCACAGTTAGTTGGGCGATTTTGACTAAACTGTGCAGAGTTTCCACTTTTTTTTAAATTTTTATTATATTATTTTTCATATGGATATTATTTCTGAATAGAAAACTAGTTTGCTTCGGGAAAAAAATATGTTTATCACTTATCGTTTGAAGGGGGAAATGTAAGACTACTTTATTTTAATTTCATTTGAATGATGCAGTTATTCTTTACTCGCATATATATCTACGAAAAAATTGTTTTATAACAAAAAAAATGCATTTTATACTTTCTTGTATATGTAGTATAGTGAAAGTATTGAAACAACTCAAACTTGAAATTTTGATGAATATCCATGTTTTGGACCACCCTGAATTTGGAAAATGTCCATTTGTCTTTCTGTGACAACTCAAAAATGCATTGAGCTAGATTGTTGAAATTAGGTATCTGGTCTTTACACCAAATTTGCAGATTTTTATCAAATTTTGATCAAAATCCATGCCGAGGAAGTCTGTCTGTCTTGCTGTTCGATTATAAAGTGACATGACAACACGCTAAATAAAGAAGCTAAATAGATAAAATTTGGCTCAGAAATTTAACATCCATAGCATAGATATCTATAAAAATTTGAGCCAAATATAATAATGGATTCATCGTCTGCCGGACTGTACTCTAAAAAACATGTAAAAGTAATAACTCAAAGATGCAATGACTTAAGCTTATAAATTTTAGTATGAGATTTTGTGACTACAAGTGTAGTTTTGGGTCAAATTTTTGTTTCAATCATTTGAGAAAAACGTGTCTGAAACACAAATTCGTTTTTCGGATACTATTATACGCATGCCATGATTATTCGCTAAAACGCCGGTTAAGGATCACACAATGGATTCAATAAAAATGCTCAATTCAAGCCAAAAATTATTTCGCAACTATTGTATGCTAATTCCATACAATCCATTTTCTAGGATAACGCTTTTATTAGAAAATATGCGAGAAAGTTTTGGGTAGACCTCTCCCGCTGGCTAAAATTTGGTTAATAATCTTTGCTTTATGCCAACAAAAATTCAGTAAGGCAAAAAAAAAAAAAAATGAATTTATTATTCAGAAATTTTATTTTAACAAATTTCAACTTTCCTGATTTGGAATAATTTTAATTTAAAGATAAACAAAATGTACATATATGTGGGTATCCTAACATAACAAAATCTTTTATAATGAAACATTTAGTTAATTATTAAATTCTAAATTCTGGAAATATCCTTTTAAGACATAATAAATTATCTTACTATGCTTGTTCTAATTCTCTTGAGATTTTCCCCTCTTAAAAAAATATAGAAAAAGATAGAGAAGTTTTAAAATAAACTTTTTTTAAATAATAAAAAAATTAAATTGGATCTTTAACAATACAAGCCTATCATCTAATCCAAGATAGATCGCCAACTCTGGAAGTCATAATCGAAATTCCAGAAATTATTTTATATAAAAAATACACGGAAAAATAAAATTTTATCATTCCTGGTAATTTGAATTCAGTTATCCATAATTAAATATTATTTTATTAGCGTTTTTATTGGCTGTAAGCATTTAAGGATCCATCAGTAATAGCCAATCAGCGATCATCACTCAGGGTTTAAAAATAACGGGCTCAACAGTAATGAATCAAATTAGTTTTCGACAAGAGAATTGATTTCAAGGATCTGCTTCTCAAGAGATGGGAAAGAATCTTCACCGTATCCATTCCGGAGAGTTCCTCTTCGTTTGGGATCATTACCTCAATACTGAATCATCACCTTCTGTGGATATTTGAACCTTCCGCAAAATCTGCAAGCTTTTTGTTAGAAGTTTTTTTTTTAAGCAAGAAAACTGCTTTTTGTAAGTGATATGAAGGAAGAATCGTAAAAACGTCTTTCAGCATTATATTTTCTGTTTGAAGTTATTTATTCAATGTGGAATTTTAATTTCCCAATGACGGCACTTGAAGGATCTGGTAAGTCTTCCGTCTTTTTAATTTCAAATAGTACTTTTACCTCGTTTTTTTTTTTTTCAAAATACTTATATATATATAAGTCTTCACAGGGTTTTTGCTTCAAAATCATTTAAGGTTATTTCTTTATTTTCTTATCGTTATTCGTTTAAATCCTCAGTTTTCAACCTTTTAGCAATCATGATTCAGTTTTCCATATTAACGTGCATTCGACTCTTTCCCAGTGACTTTTGCTGAACTTCTCGCACTGCCTTTTTTAGTATTTTAAATATTTAATAACAAATCATTCAATATGTTTTCATGTACTTTTATCTAATACATTTTATAGGATATGTTTGTAACCACAGAACATAAATTTTTTTAAATCTTGACTTTGCAACTAATTTTTTTTCAATTTATTTGTCTTTTTTAAAAATCTTCACGCACTCTATTGATAATTAATCTTGAATTTAGGTGTAAATATATACCATTTTGATAATTTTTATTGTTTTAGTTTAAAATTCTTATAATATATAAAAATATTTCATACAATATTCAATGCTTTTTACTATAGCTCGTTATCAAACCAGTTTCAGTTATTTTATAGCAATAACAGATTATCATATTTTGCTTTTGATCATTGAAGATGATCTTGTTTAAAAGAAATTTATCATCCTTTCGAAAAGGAAAAGAGAGAGACAGAGAGAGAAAGCAAAATTATTTTAAGAATGTATAATTTTAAGTATTATGTAATTTATTTTAATTTTAATATACGTTATCTGTGACCAAATAATTTTCTTTATGATAGAACGAAAATGCGATTCTTTAGTTGAAGTGTTTTATTTATTTATTTATTTTGCAACGCGTTATAAAGTATATAATATCAATTTTAGCTTTCTGAATGTTTTAGAATACCTCTAAAATTTCAATTTGTTTCTTAATATCAAAAATATTTAATCATTCTCTTGACTTTTTTTGATAACTTTTCTATATCTAGCATTTAGAGTTCAGAAGCTATTTTATTAGCTTTATAGAGATTTGATTACATATATTTTTAGCACTGCTTGATAATGCATTCCATTTATGTATTTAATGTATTTAAATCAATGTATTTAAGAAAAGTACGAATAAATATATGTGCAATGATTATTGATCTGCCTTTAACTCACTCCCAAAGTATTTTGTTGCAGACTGAAAGGCTATTATACATCTTGATTTAAAAAATAGAATATCTTAATAATTTAGCCATGTTTCTCAGTGACATGACTTTTCATAGCTAATCATTAAAAATGAAAATGTAAAAGAATGTTTCTGCAGAAATTCTACATAACTTTAGAACCCTTGCTTTCCATATTATTAATTTTTATGAAAAATAGGTAAATAATAGAAAGAAAAGAAAAGAGGAAAGTTTGATATAAAAATAAAACAAAAAAAATATCTCAAGTTTTCCAAAAAATATCTTTACAGTTTGTATCATAGTTTATACTAGTTTTAAAATTTCTCTCAACAGAAATATATCGTTTTCAAGAAATAATTTTATAATTTAAAAAAAAGTAATTACAATTTGTGAAAATTATTTAATGTATAATGGATATAAAACGTAAAGTATAGACAATATAAATTTTATATTAATTAATAAATATGAAAATAATCCTAAAAAGCATTTTTTTATTTTTTATCTCCTATGATTTTTGTAGCAACAGCAATAAATAAATCGAATTATGATCTATTGATTCCATTTGTACTCGAATTGAAAACACACACAAATAATTTATGTAAATTTTAAGATTTAAAATTATATGCATGTTTGTCATAATTCATTTACGATCCTGCAAGAGATTTGTCTGAGAATGTTCTACTTACATTTCTTAATAACGTCTGAAATATAATTTTAAAGTTCGTTCATATGGAATTTCTTACTTTTTATGGCGTATCGCTTAGTTAAGGCTCTATTAACTAAAAATAAAGTAGAAAAGATTGTATGACTATAAGATCAATTATTTGAATTTATAAAAGATAATTTTGATTAATAATAGTATATTTATACATAACTTCATTTATTCCATGCTCTGTGATATACTTTTATTATTGATTTCAAAATGCAATTATGAGATACGTAAGCATTAAATATTTAAAATTCTTCACTCACCTTAAATTCCAGTTTTGTTCTTTTAAAAAACACATTTGAAATTCTAACTTTCTACCAAATATAAATAACGATAATTATTCCGTGCAAACGATTCTTTTCGCTTTTAATTTTATGTTGCCATTTCAGAGTAATAAATGAATAATGGAATGATTTACTTAAAGAACCTGAATAGTTTATGAACTATTTATAATTTTTGTGAAAATTTTATCAAAATATTTGAGTTTAGATTCTAAAATTTAATATTTTTATACATAAATTTGTAACTAGAGGACATATAATTGTTATTGTAATAAGTTAATATAATTGTTTAATTATATTTTATAAATAATAATTAAATCTGCATTGTCAGAGATTAATGTCATCTAGATATATTATTGATTTACGTTTTGAAAATAAATTCTGAGAACTTTATGTATTCGATACTTCCGTATAATGAGACAAACTCTGAAAAGATATTAACAATCTTTCGCTTATTTGTCTCTTTTTTTTCCCTCGAGAATTGGATGTATTAGATATTTTAATTTCAAGTAAAAAGAAACAAGTGGAAGCGATAATACTATTTTTCAATTAGAAAGTTAAACATAAGACACATACGGAACTTATATAACAATGCAAATCTGAGCATTGTCTCGGGAGTTGAATGTATTTGATATTCTCAGTTCTTATAAAGGAATAGTGGTTCTTTCAGAGTAACAGATAGCTCTAAGTTTCACTTCAAATAATGGAAACTTCTTTTCAAGAATGATACATTTTGAGCAAAGATGCAAATATTTGTGATTTATTTCTTTTTTTGTAGACATAAGTTGATTGAGTATTGATTTGAGTATTCTAAGATATTTCTATTTATGTACCAACTATTCTATTTAACTCAACTATTCTACTGATGTTTCTATTAATGTACCATTGTTCTATGAAATATAATTGAAATTATTAGTGTATCCTTAATTCCTAAGCATAAACATTGTGCTTTTTTCACAAGATCATTTTTATTTTATATCATTTATATATCTTCGAAAATTCAAATTAAGAACTTTCTCATATGTGTATATTTGAATATTAGGAGGACTGTCTGAAAAGTTTCCGACTTAACAAAGAAAAAGATTTTTTTCCTCGAAAATTTCTTTTATTTTTTGACATAATCTCCTTGTAAATCTATACATTTCTTCCCTCCTTTTAATCTGTCCAAATAGTATGTGTAATCTTTGTCTGCAAAATATTTATTAGCGAAGTTCATAAGTCATCAGATGACGAAAATCTTTGTTCTCCAATTGCTCCTTCAAGATTAGGGGTGAAAAATCAGTTTGGACCAAAGTAGGTGAGTAAGGCAGGTAATCAAGCAGTTGAAACCATAATTCATGAATTTTCGGCATCGCAATCGCAGATGTATGAGATGGAACATTCTCTTAGTTAAACATTTTTTTTCTTTTGCAAATGTGGATACTTTTTAGCAATTTCTGCTTTCATCTGGTTAAGTAACGTTGCATAGTATGCTACGGTAATAGTTTTACTATCCCAGAAAACTGCCGCCATCACTTTCCCAGCAGAAGGAACAGTTCTTGCCTACTTTTGGAACCAATTTTCCCTTTGCGGTCCATTGTTTCGAAAAAAGTTTTGTTTCTGGGTTATAATGATGAACTCATGATTATACGATGATTCTTCATTAAAAAACTCTCCAATTTATTATGTCTAAATTGCGCTAACAGAGTAGTGCAAATCTTCATTCGGACACGGTTTGATCCAATCAGCCTGTGAATACCAGAATCTTCGTTCAATATGTAGCAAATACGTTTTTAGACAAGCTTCAAGCCTCTGACATCTCTCTAATCTTGACTCGATGATCGTCCAATACCATTTGACAAATTTTAACGATATTTTCAATAGTGTTTCAGCTGCCTTGGACATTCATGGTCACGGAAGCTGGTACGGTCATAGTTAAAATCAGATGTTGAAAGTTTTACAGTTCAAAAAGATGGTGCAGACTCTCCGCCCATAGTATCAAAGAAGTTTTCTTTAATCTATGCGGGCGCTTTATCTTTCAAAAACAACTACCTAATGACAGTTCAATTCCCGATTTTTCATATTTTCATAAAAACAGCCACAGAAATAAAAGTCAAGAAAAAGATTCCCGTTCAAAATTACTGAAATGTTAGTTGTGAGTTATCAAAGGATTCCCAAATAAGTCCCCCCCCCCCCACTTTGGTTGATTTGTGCTGCCGTTTCCATATCAAAGATGGAAACTTTTCAGATAGCCTTAAACAAATTAATAAAATAAATATATGAAATCTTATTTTTTATAGAAAATTCCGGATTCTTCATTAATTATTAATATTGCATCTAATGTCTTTGTATCTCAAAATGCCAAACCAATTTTGTTTTCCAACAACAGAATTTCAAGTCTGATTTTCGAACAAGCCTTATCTAAAAATCTGGATAAAATTACGGACATCTCTACTAATGCTCACCAAAAGACAAAAAGTATCTCCAGGAAGAAAATCACAACAGCAGCTAAATTTCAGGTCTCATTTTCGGAAAAGCATTTATTTGAGAGCTGGATAATAGTACCAACTGAGCTCTCTGAAAATGCTCACCTGAAGCTTGGAAGGATCTATATGGAACAGGCGAAAGCTGCTGATAGTTTTCAAATCCTAATTTCAGGTAAGTATTGCATTGAGAGCTGGATAAAAGGAGAGTTGCAGCTCCTTGAAAATGCTCACCTCAAGATTAAAAGGATCTCCATGAAACAGACTATAGCTGCTGATAACTATCAAATCCTATTTTCAGGTGAGTATTGTCTTGAGAGCTGGATAAAAGGAGAGTTGCAGCTCCCTGAAAAAGCTTATCTTAAAATTGGAAGGATCTCCACGAAACAAACAACAGCTGCTGATGACTTTCAAATCCTATTTTCAGGTGAGTATTGTCTTGAGAGCTGGATAAAAGGAGAGTTGCAGCTCTTTGAAAATGCTCAACTCAAGATTGGAAGAATCTCAATAAAACAGGCAAAAGCTGCTGATAACTTTCAAATCCTATTTTCAGATGAGAATTGTCTTGAGAGCTGGATAAAAGGAGAGTTGCAACTCCCTGAAAATTCGCATCTTAAGGGTGGAAGGATCTCTTTGAAACAGACACAAGCTGCAGATGACTTTCAAATAATATTTTCAGGTGAGTATTGTCTTGAGAGCTTTATAAAAAGAGAGTTGCGGTTTCTTTAAAATGCTCACCTGAAGATTGGAAGGATCTTCTTCAAACAGACAACAGCTGATAATAACTTTAAAATCCTATTTTCTAGTGAGTATTGTCTTGAGAGCTGGATAAAAGGAGAGGTGCAGATCCCTGAAAACTTTCATCTTGTGATTGGAAGGATCTCTTTGAAAAAGACAGCAGCTACTGATGACTTTCAAATCCTATTTTCTGGTGAGTATTATCTTGAGAGCTGGATAAAAGGAGACTTGCAGCTCCCTGAAAATTCTGATCTTAAGATTGGAAGGATCTCTATGAGAAATACATCAGCTACTGATGACTTTCAAATCCTATTTTCATGCCAGTATTGTTTTGAATGCTGGATAAAAGGAGAGTTGCAGCTCCTTGAAAATGCTCACCTGAAGATTGGAAGGATCTCCATGAAACAGACAACAGATTCTGATAACTTTCAAATCCTATTTTCATGCCTGTATTGTCTTGACAGCTGAAAAAAAAAGGAGAGTTGTCGCTCCTTGAAAATGCTCCCTTGAAGATTCTAAGGATCTCCATGAAACAGTCAACATCTGGTGATAACTTACAAATAATATTCTGAGGTGAGTATTGTCTCGAGAGCTGGATAAAAGTATAGTTGCTACTCCCTGAAAATTATCATCTTAAGATTGGAAGGATCTGCCGGAAACAGACAACAGCTGCTGATTACTTTCAAATCCTATTTTCAGGTGAGTATTGTCTTAAGAGCTGGAAAAAAGGAGAGTTGCGGCTCCTAGAAAATGCTCATCTGAAGATTGGAAGGATCTCCATGAAACAGACAACAGCTGCTGATAACTTTCAAATCCTATTTTCAAGTGAGTATTGTCTTGTGAGCTGGAAAAAAGGAAAGTTGCACTTCCTTGAAAATGCTCATCTGAAGATTGGAATGATATCCTTGAAACATACAACAGCTCTTTGAAAAAGAAACCATCTGCTGATGACTTTCAAATAGTATTTTCGTGCCAGTATTGTCTTGAAGGCTGGATAAAAGGAGAGGTGCAGCTCCTTGAAAATGCTCACCTGAAGATTGGAAGGATCTCCATGAAACAGATACTGATAACTTTCAAATCCTATTTTCATGCCTGTATTGTCTTGGCAGCTGAAAAAAAGGAGAGTTCCCGCTCCTTGAAAATGCTCCCCTGAAGATTCTAAGGATCTCCATGAAACAGTCAACATCTGGTGATAACTTTCATATCCTATTTTCAGGTGAGCATTGTCTTGAGAGTTGGATAAAAGGTGAGTTGCAGCTCCTTGAAAATGCTCACCTGAAGATTGGAAGGATCTCAATGAAACAGGAAAAAGCTGCTGATAACTTTTAAATCCTACTTTTAGGTGAGTATTGTCTTGAGAGATCGATAAAAAAAGATTTGCAGCTCCCTGAAAATTCTCATCTTAAGATTGGAAGTATCACCTTGAAACAGACAACAGCTGCTGAAGACTTTCAAATAATATTTTTAGGTAAGAATATTCTTGAGAGCTGGATATATGGAGAGTTGCAGCTCTTTGAAAATGCTCACCTAAAGACTGGAAGTATCTCCATGAAACAACAAACAGCTGCTGATAAATTTCAAATCCTATTTTCTGGTGAGTATTGTCTTGAGAGCTGGAAAAAAGGAGAGTTGCAGCTAATTGAAAATGCAAATCTGAAGATTGGAATGATCTCTTTGAAAAATACACCAGCTGCTGATGACTTTCAAATCCTATTTTCGTGCCAGTATTGTCTTGAAGGCTGGATAAAAGGAGAGTTGCAGCTCCTAGAAAATGCTCACCTGAAGATTGGAAGGATCTCCATGAAACAGTCAACATCT
>JAPMOR010043478.1:0-23181 GCA_026543865.1 Argiope aurantia
AAAAAAAAAAAAAGGCTAAGAATTTTTTTTTTCGGTCGATTTTTTTATAAAAATGTTTTACCCTATTATTAAAATTGCATAATTGAAGATCTTTATAAAGATCTGCTATAGTTAGAAAATATTTCTGTCACAATAAATTAAAAAGGTATGATCAACATATTTATCGAAAGCTGCCTGTTGGATTAATTTTTTAGCATCTCTGCATTATAAATTGCAAGACAACAATAATTTTCTAATTTCAATAATATACTGTGAAATAAGTAATTAATATTAGAAATTTTTAAGTAATATTTAAAAGAATATACCATTTTCTTTCGTCCAAGTTATAGATGGTGGTGGATATCCAGACACTTGGCAATCCACATTCAAATAAGATCCAGCTAATCCTTCTTTATTACTGGGCTCATTTACCCATTTAGGAGGGGCTGAAATAAATTTTGATATAAATATAAAAACAAAATACGTAACAAAATTTAATTTTCAGATTAGCAATTTTAGCACCTAACTAGTTTTTCGAACTATGCATTCAAAAGATATATGTTCATTCATTTCATTTTGACAGTATAGGCAATTTGAAACATAAACATTTTAAATATTACTAAATATTTTTCTTCTAAAATAAGCATCACTTTATGAACAGTATCATCGACTGTAAATTTACGACCAGTATGGATGATAAATTTGCATGGAAATTTAGAGATACTTTTTAAAGATAAAATTATTCTTATAGTGATTAAAGACTGAAGTTAAAATTATTAATCTGAACTGATCAATGGATGTAGAATTTTCTTTCTTTTTGAAATTCAAACTAAATATACCAAAACAGAAAAATTATTTTATGTTTTATTTTAATGATAGCTTTAAATCTAAAATATGAATATGACACAAATTTCTTTCAATGTTTACAATGTTATCTTCTCCACAGTATTTATTAATTTCCTTTATTTAATACTCTTCCACGATTGGTTGGAAGTCAAAATAAGCTGTGAACTTCTAGTTTCAAAATTTTATCTTATCGAGAATAAAAAGAAACATGTTTGTTTCAATCATGTTATACATAATTAATGAAAACATGTGAAGAAAAACAGAACAATAAAAATTATAATTATTCAAACTTTTATAATTCGTTCTTTTTTCATTATTTTGTATTTCTTTTTTCAAATAGGAATTAGCTCAATAAAAAATAAAATGAACCTTCTCAAAATAGAAGGCAAGTAGATTTTAGGGCTCGGATATTTTAGATTTTACTACACTAGTCCTATGCAAGAAATGGTTATCCTGTAATCTTTATGCAAGTATTTGAAAAATACAAAGTGTATTTTGGCCAAAAAAATGTTTACATGCTAAACTTGCTACTGGATTTATTTTGCTTTTTAATAAAATGACGTGTGTTTTTAAAATCAATTTTAAAAATATTTAGTAAGAAAATATATGTTTCAATGAAAAGTCATTGTATAAGAATACTAAGTGAAGTATGATACGATGTAAAGATAATGCATACGAAATTGAATTTTCTGAAAAAAATTAAATGTGGTGTTCTAAATAAATGTCCACATTTATCAAATTCTATTAAGATATCTAATTAATGATAGCTGACTACTGCATAAACAAACTGTGGAAGTCATTGCTCATCTTTAGCTATTATGACTTCAATAATACAAATATGTATTTTATAAATCTGTCCAGAAATTTCTGATCAGTGGAAAAAATTCGATAATGCGAATATTTTTAATTTGTATTAATTTACCTTTACATTTAAATATTTTCTCGTTAATGCCATAGAAAATAATAAAATATCTAAAATATCTGATTAAGATTAGAGTTTGTGCCAATCAATTTTTAGTGCATTGTAAATTTTATTTGAAAATATTTTATTAAATATTCTTTTATTTTCGAGGTTTTCAGAAACTTAAATGCATTTCTCCCGTATTTTCAAAAGACAAAAAAAAGCATTTTGAGCGTATTAAGTAATACAGATTCCACTAAAAGAATTTGAGAGCTTAAACCACTTAGTTTTCTTACCATTTACTACAAGAGAAGTACTGTATCTATCTTTACCCGCAGCATTCAAAACTTCGCATGTATAATTTCCACTACTATAAGCAGTGATTTGTTTCACAACTAATGTTGATACATCGTTCAGATTTTTTATTTCAAATTGGGAATCACTTTTGATTTCTTCGTTGTCTTTATACCACTGGAATGTAAATGGTCCATCTCCTTTTCGAGTAATACATCCTAGCTTTGCAGTTTCTCCTTCATTTAGTACATCTGATACGCTGAAAGGTTGTATTTTTGGAGGATGACCTAGAAAAAGAAACTTCCATCGTGAATTAAAATAGACAGAATATCAGAAAAAATTTATACTAATTTTCATTTTAATAAATAAATTGGGAAAGTAGAAACGTTTTGTATATTTACTTATATACTTAGATGTTATACAAAATTCAACGTTTTATAGTTTATGTATTCTCTTTAAAATAACGCACTCTGGAAAAATATGGAATTAACAACCTTTTGCAGTAAATACATGCATTCTCAATTGAAAACTCCAGTATTTTCTGCCCTACAAAATTACTTACAATCCTATTTTTCCCTATTTTGATTTTACTTGTAGGGCATTTTCAGTTAAATCACAAGCTTTTATATCACAAGCTTAATTTACAGAATTGAATCAGTAAGAGTTTTATAATAAATTCTCAATTCTTTATGTAAAAACTGAAGGTTTTTATTTCTAAAAGAAGAAATAAAAGTTTATTTTGCTTAATTATCGCGCTTAAGATAGTTTGAATCAATCTGACTTGCATGCAATTCATGTTCATTATTCCTTAAAGTTAACCCCCTCCCTTATGTTTCTGTTATTGAAAAGTTATGGACATAAGAATCAAATGAAAAATAATAGACGCATAATTGTAAATAGTTTTCAAATTTTAAGAATTAACACTTCAAAATTAATCTGTTACTGTAAGTTGCGAAAATTAAAGCCATGCGATTATGTTTGCGCTTGGTTTATAAAGAAAATTTATCTCGTGTTAAAACAATATTTTTATTTTGTCTGAAAATAAATACTTCATGAAATATAAAGGGAAGAATAGGATAAATTATGATATATAATAGAAATATATTTAAAAAAAACATTTCTTAAAAAATTACAGAAAATATATTAACTTACCTATGGAATGGGACCTTGCTGCTGTTTGCAGAATAAATAGAACCAGTAATTCCAAAACTTCATGAAATGTATGTCTATGCATTGTACTCTCTCATGAGGAAACGATGGTATCAAAATATATCTTCCGCTATAATTTGCTTCGTTTGTATCGGTTTACATGTAGACTATAGCACACACTAGTTCGATCACATTGTAAGAATTATTAAACGCATCTAAATCCCAAAATGGAGCAGAGTAAGAAAACAAAATATGGGAAACTAGCGCCACATATCGTCAAAAAGTTACACTATATGTCTAAGACAACAATTTGAGGATAAAAATTCATGGCAAAGAAAAGATTTAAGAATGAAATATTCGCGAATGATATTGGAAGACGCGGGTACGAAAATTTATGGTATTTGTTAAAGTGACAATTTTAAAGAATAACATACTTGAATTCATTTTAAAAAGAATATTTCTGAGAATAGAGTACTATACAAATTTCAAAACAATAGCTATATCTGATAATTCGTATTTCAGTGTTTGTTTTATAAGAAATATAATTTTTTCCATGAAATGACAAATTACTCATACAATAATAGTTTATATTGTCTTTTCGCTTGTTTCGTGTAATGAATAAAATAAGCTTATTAAGCACAGACAAATTCTATGATATTTGCTTTTGCATAATTTACCATGTACTATTAAATTAACGATTCTGCTTAAAGCAAGACCAACGCCGTTTTCTACTTCACAGATGTATCTCCCAGAATTTTCTACGTTAACTCGCTGAAAAGTAACATTTCCATCTTTTGCATTGCTAAGAAGAATTTTTCCATTATCTGAAAAAGAAAAGTAACCAAAATTAGTAAAAAAACACTATTTATACAATTTTTATATTTAAAACATTTGAAATAATAAAATTTAATAAATACAAAAAGTAGTGACCCATGTATATTCAGCTATATTTTTAAATCAAACAATTGTAGTGAAACTATGTTTTAATTGGAAAAATTAAATTTGCATTTCATGTTTTTAAAAATATTATGAAAGAATGATACAGTTAAATTCAGTAAAAAATAACAATAAGGCCTTTTCAGCATTCTAAACACTATAAACTACAAATAGTTTGGGTTTTATTGTCTAATTTCAGAATAGTTTTCCTTTTGTGTTTAAAATAAGTTCGTTAACTCTGATACTTTTAGAAAGTTTCTGATTTTTTTTTCAAATGGGTATACTTCAATAAAACTCACTTTGAGGGAATATTTGGCCACCATTTAATCGAAAGAGAAAATTGCCGATTTTATAAACAAAACATTCATTGCTTTCGCTTTATCTTGGCTTACCTAATTAATAACAGAGTCAAGTTTATTTATTATAATCTTATAAGCGAATGTAATTGTAATAAACAATGTATCATTGAATTGGGAATATTTATTCAATGATGCCGATATTTCAATTATAATGTTAAATTCGAAAAAAGAGAAAAAGAAAAACTTTAATTTATAAATAATAAATTATATTATTATTTTTTAATCTTGTAATACAAATTTATTTGAATCTATAAATACCTTGAAACGCCGATATTATCTTCGTTAAAAATGGGTTTCAATATTAATAAGATGTTAGGAATCTCTACAAAATCAAATATTTAATCTGCATGAATCAAAGAATAAATAAAATTAAAACAGGAAATAAGGAAACAATATCTTTTAAATTTGCTCTGAAATAAAATTATGTTTCTATTTGCATTTTGTTACAAATTGAAAAACTTTAATTCAATAAGAAGCGAAGAAAAAATTATTTTAATGAAGCTGTAGTTATTTTTTACCTTCCAATTTTTTCCAGGTATACTTTGGTGGTGGCTGACCTTCAGCGGCGCATATAAGTGATGCTTTTTCACCATTCATAATTTCTACATCAACAGGTTCTGTAAGCCACCGAGGCGGAGCTATAAATATATAATTTATTCATTAGCATGTCCTTCATTCATATAATAAACTTTATTAAAACTTGAGCTCATTTTCTAGAAGTAATCAATATCACGATATATATCTGATATACATTTAAAAGAAATACTTATTTTTAATTACTGATTCAAAATTGTACATTATACTTAAAGTATAATTTCCTTCATTTTAAATAAGATGCATTAAAAACATCAATAAATCGCTTACAAGATATCAAAATTAGAAATTTCAATTTAGAAAATCCATTTATTTTGCAATAATGTGAAATAAATTAATAAAATCCTTTCTACTTTGTTTTAATGCACTTTATATAAAATGTTAATTAGTGAATTCAATTATTACTTAAATTAGTTCAATATCTGTATTTTGAATAAAATTAATGAAAACCGTATTATAAAGATGAAAAATAATAAGATTTTCTAAAATATGACTCAATAATATGGATGAAGAGAAAAAGTATAGTATTTCATTTCTACTATGGTTATCAACATTATTGTACATACACATATTTTGAAATTTCCGGCACGGGAACTTTTAGAACTCCAATCGAGTGACAAACAAAACCAGAAATTTTTCTTATTTAGTAAATAAAAAAGTTTTGATCACTGAATTACAATGCTCTGTCAATATTATTAATTAACTTTATTCGGTAGCATCCGCTTCGTTGATAGTTTTAGTTGGAATAGTAATATAGTTAAATTTCAACTCAAACCCTGAATTGATTAAGGTGCATCAACCTTCAAAATAATTCATTATAGATTGTTTTTAAAGCTTTGATTGTGAACGTGAGAATAATACTGTTATAACAGCAATATCAAACAATGTTACATTGTGAAAAAATGTACATCAAAATCATAATTGTAAAAAATATTAATATGCAAAAATAAAAATTATGCAAAGTCTATTTAGCAATCAAGCAATTTATATGAATGACAAATCATATAATAATAGGAAAAAGAAAACAGTAATGATCTCGCAATCATATAAATTGTTCTTAATAAATTATCTATGTAGACTTTATAATAACTGTGAACTTTATTTAAATGGGAATACAGTTATGCACAAAATACAAGTTCTCACTAAAGACACTATGATAAAATGCAAGCAGTTTCAGAAATATAAAAAAAAGAATTATACAGATAGTTATATCTAAGTTCAATAATAAAGGAATTAATAATCGAAATTTTCACTAACCTTCAACTACTAATGATGCAGTGTGAGTGTCTTTGCCGAAAGAGTTCTCTGCTAAGCATGTATAATTTCCAGAATCTTTCGAAGCTACTGGTTCGATAGTTAATAAAGAAACGTCATCTAATGTTTTAATTTTAATATTTTTTGAATCGTGCAATTCATGATTGTCTTTATACCATTTAAAATTTAGGGGAGTTCGTCCTTGTTCCAAAATGCAAGCAACTGAAGCTTTTTTCTGAATTTCAACCATGGCAGAAAAATGGAATGGTTTAATCGCTGGTGCATCTGAAAAATAAGAAAATAAAGTAATTTACTTCACAGAAGGAATAAAAGAAAACAAAATTCTGCAGTTAAAACTTTTACTGATTGCTTCATTCAACACAAATCAGAAATATTTACTCGTAGATTATAATGATTACAATAATTTCATAAAATTGACAAAAAATGCAATTATGTTCATTTAAATTCATCAGACATAATAGTCAAAAAAATTCCTGGAGCTAGGTTATATGAAAATTTATATAATTCATAATAATAAGTTAAGATTTCATATAATTCAAATACAAAGAGACAGAAAATATTTATTGGCTTACCTGAACTCCTAACGTCACAGATCTTCAGAAAGCAAATTTGGAAAATACATAAGAGAAGAGAATTGACTTGCATTTCTTCACCTTGAAGATGTTTATGATGCAATATTTTCCTAATTCGTTCATGAAAACTATCAATAAACTAGATAATATTCAGTTGCGCCGAGTACACAGTTTGAAAACACACTAAGGAATAGCGTCCCGATCAACAATGCGACCGTCATACTTAAATCAAGAAACAGAAACGTAGCGCCACATAACGGGAATAATGAAAACTATTTTAAAAAATAAATAATATTTAAAAACAGTGGTTTACAAGCACTGCGCTAAATCAAAGCGTGCCGTTGTAATGATGTGAAAAAATCTGTTTTTCTATCTAGATCTGTTTTTCATGTTTATTTACCACAAAATATTTTGTTCCATGATAAATTATCATTGCACGGATACTCATTAAAATGAAGTAAATGAAGTACATTACACAGAAATAAACACTGTGCTTGTATTGTTTCATTAAAGAGACAATTAGTAGAAGGATTTTGTATTGCTATTTATTTGAAAAAGGAATTGGGATGGGCATGTATATATTTTATTCTAGTTTTTATTAACAAGAAATTTGATGAAAATCAAGAAAACATTTACCGTAAACGTAAACAGTTACATCTTTTGTCAGAGTTTCGTCTACATCATTATTTACTTCACAAACATATGCACCTTCATGCTCTTTCTTAACTGGATTAATTTCGAAACTGCCGTCAGCATTATTATTTTGTATTGTAACATACCTGTGATGATCTTTATTAGTATTTTCATCTGAAAAGAAATAAAAATTGCATAAATACTCAAAGTATAATAATTATACTGTAGATGGAATAAAATATTTACAACGTATTTCGTGAACATTTAATAAAAATAACCATTCTAAATGTATTTCATTTCTTAAAATATTCAAGTTATCACAGATACTTATATTGAATATTTAAAGACAAATATAGCGGATTAATTTAAATCATTCTACTTTCATTCAACTTTCATGCACATTTCAACAAATTCTACTTTCATTAAAATATTTAAAATACTGTAATGTTTATATGTGAATAGAATTAGTTTAAAAATGAATGACATGTTAAAATGTGGGAATTGAGTTTGTTACAAACATGTGAAAGATTTGTTTTTAAAATATTTTTATAAATAGCATAAGCTAATTTACATTGCTTAAAAAATATCTGTACAAATAAGTATTGGGGATACCTATTTTTCTCCAAATAATTCGAGGCTTAGGTGTTCCACCTGCATTACAAAGAAGAACTACTCGATTTCCTTCAGTAATTTCTATGTCTTCAGGTTGTGTAATCCAATATGGAGGAGCTAAATTAACACAATTGTATTAATTATAATAAACACAATATTGATAATAATCTACTTTTTAAAAACACTTTTTAATTCCCATATAGCTAACTTTGAAAGAAAAGTTTTAATATTAATTCAGATACAACTCGCGTATTTCTAAATAATATTTTTCAATAACTGTCAGTTTAGTTTCTTTGACAGTATTAAAAGTATTCAGAATTTGTTATTATGCATATAGAATTAACAACTTTTTTTAAAGAAATTCAAATTGCTGTTAAATTTAAAATTCAAATTGTTGTTTAAAAAATTCAAATTGTTCTTTTGTCCGTAGCATATATAATAACTGAAATTTGAATGAAATATCTGAACTGCTTTAATAGTGATAACTTCACATATAAAACAACTATCGTTTCTAATTGTATTTTTTACCGATTCAAAATACTTTCAGTGTTTAGGCAAAACAAAAACAAAGGTCCTGCTTACATATTTTCGGTATGTGGGTCGATCATAAGTTTTTTCCATTCAAATTTTACTTCAAAGCTAAATGTAGAAATACAGTTTAAAAAAAAGAAATTCTAAGCTAAAGATAAAAAAAGGAAAAATGAGTTGAAAGTTTTTAGATATTTTTATTAAACGTGATAAGAATATAATATTAATATTTTTCACAATTATCATAAAATCTCTAAATGTTTTTACATAAGCCAATATTTTAATATTTTATTTAATTGAAACATTTGTAACGTATTTAATGCAGTTAAGAATCGAGTATATTGACATTATGTGAAAAAAATGTATGGTCAGATGAAAAAGCAAATATTTTTTTTGAAAAACGCAGTTAGAAATGTTTTTCTGCTAAAGCTTCATATTTATTCAAAATATACGCCTCCATGAGGCAAATAAATTCCCATACCTTCATTTATGATTTTAAAGACTTTTTTAAAAGCATTATCCATAGTAACTAGTTGATAATTTTATTCTGTTTATAGTTTTATTAAAATGATAATAGTAATTTGTTCTGAAGTTTCCGTCTGAAATCTCAGAATTTCATATCACAAACATAAAAACTCAGAGCTTATTTAATAAAGTATTGAATATCCATAGAAAATAAATTCCCTTACATGGAGCTAAAAGAAGTACAGAGGACTCAATAGCTATTAGAAATATTGTCATGGGTTTTTTTAATGTGCAAATGTCCTTTTAGTATTAAAGATAGAAATCAGATGAATCTGACATTCTCCACTTAATTATATTTTTATAATTCAATGATTAAAAGCTAAATGGTTAGAAGTTAAATTAAAATGGTTAAAGCAAATGATTAAAAGATAAAACTATTTATATTTAATCAAATTAATTTGATACATTATTATTTTTATGTTAAATAAGTACTCACATTAAATATTTAATAAAATGATTTTTTTTGTCTTCTGTAGAAACTTAATGGTTTTGCTTATAACATGATATATTTTAATATTCCCTAGCTGCAAAATTTCACTTTATTAATCGGGTTGGAAATTATACTTCTTCGCATAAATTAAATTTCTTACTTTGCGCAAAAGCATTTAAGTGGTCAATTCAAGATTCTATATGCAAATGTAATTTTCACTCTAAGATATCTTACATATCATCTAAGAACAATTAAATTAATTGATTCAATCTATTTGTTACTGAATCTCCCAAAACTGATGTTTGTCTTGTAGCATTAAGAAATAAAAGTTTTTGTAAAGAATTGATTGGAGGGAATTCGCGATAATAGTAAAAAAAAACGCAAACAAAGAATGTAACATAAAAATTTTATATATATTATAGCAGTTTTCTCAATAAACTGAATAATTTGAGAATTTGTTTTAAATAATTTTTCATTAGATAAATTAATCATTATGTTTATTCATATAGTAGAAATTTAAATTTACAAAATAATTTTAGTTTGTATTTTATAAAAGAGCATCTAAGTATGATATATATAATACAAGATAAGAGTTCATTCGGAAAGAATTAATTAAAAATCATACTCACATCTCACAATTAATAAAGTTGAGGTGCTACTTTTTCCATACGGATTACTGACTACGCACGAATAATTTCCAGCAGAAGAAGCTCCTACAGGATCTATTACAAGTGTTGAAAATTTTTCATTGTTGCTTGCTACTTTGGAGTCATTTTTTAATACTTGTCCATCTTTGTACCATTTAAAAGACAAAGGAATTTGTCCGCGTGTAGCTGAACAAATAAAATTAGCGTTATCACCAATTTTAAATTGTGCTGATTGCGGAAGAGGAAGTATTTCCGGGGCATCTGAAATGTACAGAAATAAGATTTAAAAAATATTTCCTAATTTTAAAAAAAATATATTTTTAGCTTAATTACAAAACATTCAGATATTTGCAATTTATGAATGTTCTTTCAATTAAATACACATTTCAGCAGACTTTGTAAGTTCAAATTAATGTAATAAATGTTTAATAAAACAAGATTAGTTTAAAAACAATACTGTTCTAAAACGATACTAATATCTCCAGAATTTAAAAAGTGAAAAATTATCTTTGTAGATATTTCATTGTTAAACAATATTAAAATAATATTAGTAATAATTTTTAAAAATTGCACCATTATTGAAATTTTTTTGTATAGAAATTTGATAGATACAAATGTTTCAGTTAAACTATATGATGCACTGGATGTATTTTTAATTTGAATAAAAAAAGAAAATATTATTTAGTAGAAAATTAAATTTCACTTACCATTACAATGAACAGAAATCCAAAAAGCGACGGAAACTAGAATGGCATAGTACATCTCCGAGACACGTTAGATTCACAAACAATCTGAATAAAATTTCGTGCAACGCTTGAAAAGTATTAGTATAAATTGCTGTTTGCACATTAGTTCTTTAACTTAAAATATTCAATTATGTAGACACACGTTCATCCGAGTTGAAAATTACACACTGTGTCTACAGAGTAAGACTGTCACTTTGTCAATGGCGATGTTTGAAGATTCCATTATGAATATTTGTTACACACTGTACAACTAGCGCCACATTTAGGGAAATTTCAGAAGTTATTTTTGCCCCTAAAGATGTATTTATCTTCGCAGTTAAGGGCAATTTCAGGGTCAACAATGATAGTTTTTATGCATCCTTTAAGAAATGTGTTGGCAATAATTTTAGTTTAAAGGGAAAAATGTGATACAAAAAATCTTAATAAGCTCAAAAATGTAACAAAACTTTCTAATTAATGCGTATCGATAGTTTATATATATATATCTGCGTGTGTGTCCAAAAGAATAAATAATAAGTTTCTAAAGTTTGGATATTTCCTATTAATAATAATGCTCTAAAATTATTGACAATTTCTAATTTGAAATATATAGCAGTAATACAGTCATATAATATTGTTATATTCAAATAGTTCTGCTGATATTCTTGTTTTAATTTATATTTAGTAGATCATACTAGCTCACCAATTACGCTAAGTGAAACTTTTTTATGTAACGCATCTCCCACACCGTTTCTAGCCTGACAAATGTAGATTGCAGCATCTTCGCTTTGGACATTCATTATTGCAAAGTTTCCAACATTATCTATTCGAAAACGAGGATGAGTCTCCACTGGGTATTCTTGCTCGCCTGTAAATTAAGACAAACATATATTTATATAAAACACACACAAATAAATAAATAGATTCTTCCTTTTACTTATTTCAAGCACGATTTAACCAAATTTATTGGTTTCTTTTATGCTCATTCATAAATTCAAATTTAAAATAGGAAGAATTATTTTCGCTCATCAATGCATGTTGAAATTTTTATAAAAAACTTTTCACAAAATCATTTAGAACATTCTAAGTCAGAGTACAATACAATTTGAAATCCTATTCACGTAAAAATATACCACATATCTAATAGAAGGAATTAAATATTACTTAACAAGATGAATAAAAAAAATAAATTTCTCTCTAGCTCTGTAAAACAAGATTTTAACTCTTTCAACTCGCATGTAGGGCCTGGCTCATCATTCTTTAAAATGTACCATTTCGAAATTCTAGACAAGTTTGGATCATTATGAAAATTGCATATGATCAAAAATGTAGTTTATTATTTTAATAATTAAATTAACTAACAATTAATCCTACGTTCTAAAAAATGCGGTTATACTTGTTTATGAATATATATCAATAAATTTCTTTTTTTAGTACAAAATATTAAATTAGGATAAATTAGATATGTAATATATATTTTCTAATAACTGATTTTCATAATTAAAGTAAATATATTTATAATATATTTGGGAAATAAGGAAAGTAATTTCATACCAATTATTTTCCCCCATTTCACTGTAGGCAAAGGATAACCTTTAGCGGAGCATGAAAACTTGACACTTTCACCTAATACTACTTCCTGATCCGTTGGTTCTGATATCCATTGTACTGGGGCTAAGAAAAAGAAATAAACATTGACAAAAACATTCTTACCGGAAAAACTACAAATATGTATTGTATCATGCTGAATAAAATGTATTCAGTATCATAAATATTCTATTTGGAATACAGAAATATTTACAGAGAAAAATATTCTTAATTATATACTGGCAGTAAGATAGAAAGAAATTTAATATTCGTTAATACATCTCACCTTTTAGTATTTTTAGCAATTTAAAAAGCTATCATAGAAATAATAGATTACAAATAAATATAAAAGTATGTAATTGATAAGTAATAATGAAACTATAATTTTCCGTTCTAAGGTGGTTACAAAATAAATGTATTATAAATGTTGTTCACTAAATATTTAAAAATATTTGTATAAATATTATTAGAAATAAAATATATAAAATTTTCGAACAACGAAATGTATTATCAGTCATCAAAAAACTTGTTTAAAAAATAAGATGGATAAAAATAAATGAAGGAAGAATTTAAATAGAATTAATTTCTTCAAGTAATTTTTTGATTTATCAGGCAATATTTTACAGATAATAACATAAAAACAAAACATTTTTATTAAAAATAAATATTATTTAGGAATGTCATTTCCTTGTAAATTACAATTATCAGTCTTTGGCTAAACAAACAAAAAATATTGAAAAATATGAATAAATCAAATAACAATTTCTAACTTACCTTCAACTAATAATGCAGTTGAATAGTTCAGAACATTTTGACCACTCGAAGCAATACATGTATAATTTCCTGAATCCTGAAACGATACTGCTTTTATTTTCATAAGAGAATAATCACTCACGGCTGATATTTCTATTCGATCAGTACTTTTTAACTGTCTTCCATCTTTTAACCATTTAAATGAGAAGGTTTTATCTTCGGCATTTACAGTGCAAAATACTTTAGTTGATTCACCTTCTCTCACCTTTTGAGGAAAATAAAATGGCTGTATTTTCGCTTTAGAATCTACAAGAAATAATATGTACAATGAAATTAGGTAGATATATAACACATTGAAATAATGGAATAGAAATTAATTTATTTATTCTAAAATTCAACATCAAAAAGTTAAATTATTGCAAGCATAATTGAACTTTTTATTTTAATAATCTTTAATATCCCACATTAGGATTCTTATGAATATGGAAAAGCTTTCAAAATATAAGAGTGAAAATAGCTTTGAGATTTCATTATTTTTATATTAATATTTCGATTTGATTTATGGATATTTAGAAGGGTTTATGTAAATTTGATTTTATGGGTAATATTTGATATATAAAAATTGCAGTTGCCTGTATTTTATAATATAAATTTAATATGTATTCATTATTTGAATATAGAAGATTAGTATTTGATAATTCGTTAATTGGGAGAAACAATGCTTTTAATACAGCATTCGTTAAAATATTAAATTAAAATAAGATGTATGGGATTTATTTTATTTTTAACACTTTTAATAAAGATAGTTTACATTTTTTACAGTATATTAGGTTTGTAAATATCATTCTAATGGCTAAATCATTGAATTTTTCTCTTTCAAAAAAATTTTGTCAAAATTTTTGAATTAACTTACCAAGAGTTGCTCTGATGAAGTTGTCTTTCACAAGCAACGATGCGATGAAGCTCAAGACTAGCCTGAAGACAAAATAAGTTGCTGACACACGCATTATTTACAGAAACTATATTGCTTTACAATACGATTCAGGATACATTCGAAAAAGGAAAATTTTCTTTTTTTTAGGAAAAATAAAATTTCGGAATTCAAACAGCAACTAAAACGCCTCCCTCGTCTAACCGTTTCGAAACTGTGACAACAATCTACAACCCAATTTATACGAAATATGTACAACTAGCGCCACATGCAGGACTAAAAAGGAATTACTCAGAATAATCAGAAAAACAACTTTATAATACCTTCATTTCATTTCTTTAGTATCTCCACCAATTAAAATCAAATCTTTATTATTTTTCAAATATCATTTAAAACTATTATACAAAATATATACACTTAAAATATGACAGCAATACGGAATAGGTTGAAATTCAAGATTATATATACATTAAAAAAACACGGCATATTTAGCTGATTATGCTTTGAAATAAGTTTAGAAGCTTTACATCTATAATAATGCATTCGTATATTATAATAAATCATTATCTTATTGCTTTTATTGAATAAAATTAGTTTTAATTAGCTCACCAATTACATTAAGTGAAATTTTTTTATGTAACGCATCTCCCACACCATTTCTAACGTGACAGATATATATTCCGGAATCTTCACTTTGGATATTAGATATAGCAAAATTTCCTTCGTTGTCTATTTGAAAACGAGCATGAGTGTCCACTTGATATTCTTCTTGACCTAAAAACGAAGACATTATTTTAATGAATAATAATTTTTTTCACAAGAATTTTGCTAAATTGCAAAGCATTACATTTTCAATAATACAAAACGTAACAAAAATTAACACGTATATCTCAAATTTTATGAAATGTCGTAAGATTTCTGAATTTTCTTACATTACTTAGATATTTTTTAAACTTTTATATGAATTATTTTAGAATTGTAAAATCAATAATTTTGTTTTTAATATTTTGAAACACATCTTTCGTGGTTTTGTGAAACAAGAGGATAAATTTCATGAAATATTACATCTACTTCATTGCATTTAAAAAGAAGAAGAACATAGAAATTAAAATAGAAAGAAAGAGGAAAACTGATTTAATTTTATTAATAAAATTATCTGGAAAAATGATTAAAAACTGATTACATAAATTCATCAATAAAATATAAAAACATTCAAATAAGATAAACCCATCACACGGTTGTAAATGGCTGTTGCATGTTAGTTTATGTGAATTATAAATGCTTTGCATCATTTTGGTTTGCATTCTAAAATAAAAATTAATGCAGCAGAAACATTAATAAAACTATATAAATACCTATTATTTTCCCCCAGTTTATTGTAGGTTTTGGGTATCCTTTAGCTGAACAAGAAAATTTGATATTTCCACCTAATATAATTTCTTGATCTGTTGGCTCTGATATCCATTGCACTGGCGCTGTGATAAAAAGAAATAATGATTAAAAAAGAGCTAATGCATCAGAAAGGTCATGCAGATAATGTGATCGAAAAGCGAAAAATAAAAAAACATGCGTTGTTTTAATGCAATATTTTTTATGTAGTAATTGAAATAAAAATAATCTGTAGCAATTTACTGCATATTTATAGCTATTTACATTGCTAACAGCCAAAATAAATAATATAAAAGATGCAAAAAAATTCGCATTGCTACCCTATTTAGATTTTAATTATAGCAGAAACTATATATATAGAAAATTACGAAACTAAAATGAATTTTAAGAAATGTTCAATGAGTAAAATACTTTTCTATGAATTTTTATGGTCATACATGCATGAAAGTAGTAGTTTTATAAATTAATAATTAATTTTTAACAGCGAAGGTATTTAAAAACGCATTAATCTATATCATTAAATTACTACAGACCTTAAGAAATTTCCAAAAAATGGTAATGTGATATCCAATAAAATACATCTCGTATTTTAATAGATATCATGCCACTTTAGAAATAATTTGGTGCATAATACGGATTATATGTGCAAGAAATACTTCTTTAGAAAATTTTAATTTACCTTCAACAAGGAGCGCTGCCGTGAAGTTAATCATATTTTGGCCATAAGATGCAATGCAAGTGTAATTTCCAGAATCTTGAAATGACACAGATTTTATTTTCAAAAGTGTAACATCACTTAAAGCTGATATCTCTATTCTATCAGCACTTTTTAAATGCTTTCCATCTTTTAACCATTTGAATGAGAAGGTTTTATCTTCGGCATTTACAGTACACATAACTTTTGTTGATTCTCCCTCCCGGATTTTTTGTGGAAAATTAAATGGTTGAATTTTTGACTTTGCGCCTGCAAAAAAAAAAAAAAAAAAATAGGTGATTTTTTTCTCATTTCTAAACTGCACACAAATCATATTTTGAAAATAATCTTCTTTAGTTGATAAATGAAAATATATGGGTATAAGAAATAAAATAAAATATTAGGGAACTAAAACTATTAACTAAAATTAACTATTTCAGAGCACAAACTATCTCAGATCATAAACTTTGTACATATAATTTTCATATAAAAATATGTTAATGTCACTAGAATAAAGATGGTAAGAATTTTTTGTAAATGATTATAAAATATTAGTTATGTCAAGCAGTATTAATGTTAAAATTGTGTAATAGAGAATGAAGTTCCTTTTTTTACTCAATAAATAAGATATATCAATTTTTATTTTTAAAGGGACTTAAAAAATCTTGTAGTCAAGCATTGTATTTACTAATTCAATTTGTTGACAATGAAAATATGATGATAACAATGATTTCTTATATTTTCATAATAGTGTCAATTTTAGGGAAGAATTATGTTTAAAAAAGTATTCAGAATTTATCAATTACTGAACCGTCTTCTTTGAATTTCAGAAAAAAAATAAAAAAATTGAAAAGGAACTTACCATGGGCGGCTGCTATGAAGTTCTTGAAAAATATTGATGCGATGACGCTAAACAGCAGACTATAAACAAAACAAGTTATTGGCACTCGCATTTTGTGCACAAAAATGTTAGTTTGGGTATAATTTGGTTTCACAGCACATTATAGAAATGAAAAGTGAGAGATTTTTGAGAGATTTTCGGCGCAAACATAAACGGAAACGCACCACTTGAACAAACACGTTTCGAAATCGACACAACAAGCTTCAGCCTAGTTTATACGATAAATGTACAACTAGCGCCACATACAGGAATAAAAATGAATTAATCTAAAAATTAAAGAATAGGCAATATGTATTCACTTCACTAAATGTATCAGATTAAAGTTTCATATCAACCAAATAAACGCAAATTTTCTTTCATTTTCTTAGCTTTTTATTAATATTTTGCACTTATGATGGATAAAATTTCTAGCATATATTGGCATCATACCATAAACCAAAATAGAGAAAGTTTTTTCCAATGTTGTTTTAACACCATTATCTGCTCTGCATATATATTTTCCTTGGTGAACTTTCAGCACAGGATTCAAGTATAAATGTACATTTGCGGAAGATTGATTGCTTCTGGTGGCAGATGTAATAATACTATTTGCTTCTGTTTCCTCTAAGCAAAAAAGAAAAGAATTCATGTAAGTTCGTTTCATTTTATAGAAATTCAAAATAAAACAGAACTTAAAAAATTTTAATTTATAGTAGAATTTGTATTCGATACGTATTAAAGATTTCATTGAGTAAATGCCATTAAATGGTAAAATATATTACACTAAATGCAAAAAAAACGAAATATTCTAGTGGAATTAATTAGTTTTTTTAGATTATTTCAAGTATTCTTTATCTAAAAATTTAATTGCGTTAATAAGTCTCAAAGAAATTCAATTCCTCCCCATCAAAATTAAATTACTAAGATTTTTACATCCTTTGCAAAATACCTCACGGTGCAATCTTTTAGCCCAAATTAATTTTCAGTATGATTTCAAAGAATTATTTATTACAGTTTCAAAGAATTATTGAAAAAAGATCTTCCTGAATACTTCGGAGACATGAATTTAAAAAAATTAAGGCATTTATTTATTCCAAAATGTATGCGCCAAGAAAGTTGTTTTACTTTACTAATGGAGGATTTAATTGCTAATATTCTTTTTGGAAGTTAAACATTTAATGCAAAATTATGATTTTTTATAATACATTTATCTCAAAAATACCCACTATTCAATGTAGCAGGAAGGAAATAATATTCAAATAAAATTATTTTCATTATACTGTAAAGCGAAAATTAAAGTGATTTGCTTTTGCTTTTTTGGATAATATGATACGAACATTCACATAATCATATGCACTCATTGTTACTTAAACAGAAATTAAGAAAATACATTTTTAATAATGAATTTATTTCATATTTGAAAAATAATTTTTAAAAAGCCTATATCATTTTTCAAGATTCAATTTTATTTGCACTGAAAAAATATCTACCTTCTTTCTTGATTGAAACTTGGGGTAAAGGGTAGCCTCCAGCAGAACACGTTATATTTATACTTTGTCCTTCTATAGATTGTGAACTTTCTGCTTCTTTCAACCAAAAGGGAGGAGCTATAGTAATAAATATTTTTGTTGAAAAGACTGAACAAGTTTGGGAAACAATTATTTTTGTGTATATGGAAAATAAATTATAAAAAATACTAAAATGTTTTGAACAACTTTTTGCATTCGAAGCATTTGAAAAAAAATGACCTATGAGTAATAATTTGAAACAATTTCAACTTTCTTAAATAAGTTATATCTCTTTAATATTAATTACTTTGAAAGGAATACTTAAAACATAATAAAAATGTTATGTTTAATAGGGAAAAATTTCATATGACATATATAATACTTAATTCAATGTGTTTCGATCCTTTTTCATTTTGAAATTCACAATTTATTATATTATTTTTATTCGAAAAAAATAGTTTGGACAAAATGAGTTACAATACTTTAACCGGCTTAATTATAAAACATTGCATGTTCCTAATATTCTTTAAATAAAATATTGCTTAGATATCTTTTAGGATAAATATGAATAATTTTTTTTTATTTTTATCTCATTTTTAGAATTTCTTGAGGTTTTAGAGCAGTTGAAGCATAAAACATTTCTTGCTATACTTATAATGTCTGAAGTTTATTTATGGATAGATATCTAATTTATAAATTTTTTAAAGCTAAAGGATATAGGAAAAGAAGAATAGGAATCAAATAATAATATAAAGAAAATTTGACGCTTTGGTTTTAGTATAGAAGGATAAAAATACAAGAAAGTTCGAATTTATGCTTGCCTTCATAGAACCTCATAACAAAAGACTGATTTTATTTACTTTCTTAAAGAAATACTTAAAATGTTTAGGGCAAAAAATGCAATCAAATCATAAATAGCTAATGTTTTACATATGAATGCATTTTATTCATTGCTATTAGAGACACAATTATTAAATGTTATCTAATATAGTAAAATTTAAAGTAATTTCAATGAAATCTTACTTCGTACGAAGAGGAATGCAGAGATGCTGTCTTGCCCTAAATTGTTCTTGGCAATACATGTATAATTTCCCACAGACGTCTCTTCAACAGGATAAATTATTAATGTGGAATACATTTCATTAGAGTCAATATTCACAGCCGTTGATTTCTTTAACAAATTATTGTCTTTGTACCACTCATAAACAGTATCACTTTGAACTCTTCTCGTCGTACATGTCACGGTAACTTTATCACCCAGCTGGATATTCTGTGGAAATTGAAAAGGCTGTATATTCGGTTTCTCTAAATAGAAATAAAATCAATTGTTAATATAGCTTTTAGGCCATCAAAAGATTTTTATATTATTTTTTATTTATAAACTAGCAAAATTAGATAAAAAAAATGAGTAAAATCAATCTTATAATTTTTTAGAAATGGTTCTTACATTTTTTAAATAAAAATTATTTACTAATTAATAAGGAACAGAATCATGATATTTTTATAAAGTAATATAAGATACACAAAATGCAAATATGAAGTCATTTATTTATTAAAAATTTCAATATATATAGAATATTATTATTTCATAAACAAAACAATTGATGATTATATCAAAAGAAAGACTTTCAATTTATTTATGGTACTATAATTGTCGTTTAAAATGCTAAGAATATTTGAAATGCAAAATAATATTTCAGAAATCAAGGAAAGACATTCGTACTTACCCTTACAGTGTCTGCATCCGAAGACTGATATCCAAATCAAAAGATATGTGATAATTGTTGAAACGGAAAATGCGCTTTTAGTCATCTCTGTGAATTTCTTGAAACCAAATCTTTTTGAAAAAGCCCATTGAAATCAGATAAATAATTTGGACTTCTGTTTTATGAACATTTGTATGTGCTGTTTTCTGAAGAAACACAAAGTTACACCAAATCGTCCACAGAACAAGTTGTTTGTAAATGGCGAGAGAGTATAGTGAGTTGTGCAACATGAACAACTAGCGCCGCATGCAGGGAAAAACTCGAATTAATTCAAAATGTTTTTTATAGATAAATATAAAACGTTACATAGATAAATACCTTAGATATGAATAAAATGAGCAAATACATATTATTTAATTTAGCCATTGAACAATCCCGAATAAAATGTTTTAAATGATACAATTTGTCATTTAGATGCATATATTTGCACAAAACACCTAGTAAGTTATTTTTTAATGCTTTTCTTCAAGGTATTTTCTAAAAATATTTCTTCATTATATTTTGAAAGATTTAGTGAAAAATAGATTTCATTGATAAATCAATTAGAAGGAGAAATCTAAAGACGTATCGAATTCTAAACACTTTTCTTTAATAAACATACTATAGTATATGTATTTCCCCTTTCGCCTTTGTGAAGTATCTTTCTTTCTTTAGTGAGAAACCAATTTTTTTCTGTAAGAACAACAAGACTTCATAAAAACTCAACGCATAATGTTACAACTAGTTGCATTCAAATATGTAAAATGACAATATTTAATTATCTCTTCGTGTAAGAAAGCTCATTTATTAATTATCATTAAAAAATTTCATTTTAAATAGCTTTTTATTGAAACTAAAGTAATTATCATTGCATATTTTCCATTATTACCACGACTTTGTCTAAAGCTTTATCCGTACCATGAACAATAAGTTGGACGACTTTTGATAAACTTTCTCCTATTCCATTTTCAATTTTACATTCGTAAGAACCCTCGTCGTCTTTCGAAGTGGGAGTGAAAGTCAAAGTTCCATTTTCATCACTTTGTTGAAATCTTGATGTTTCAATGTTTTCTTTTCCTAGAAAGAAATAGGATATAATTTATGAAATTAAAAGACAAGGATAAATAAATGCTAAAAATCAAGAATTAATAAATTCTAAAAGACAATTTAATGTTTCAATTTCCAAAAGTCTTATTTAATTTTCAGTTGCAGAAAATAAATAATTGTCTGAAATAAATTCTCTATTTTTAGGTTCAGAATCGTTATAAATAAATATGAGAGTATAAATTAAGTTGTTCATGAAATTTTTGAAGCTGGTATAAAATATTCATTTTTTTAACAAACAAATCTTAAATGTATATATCCATAATGTTTGTGACTAACGGAGTTATATTTTTTAAGGAATGGAGTGTTTAGATTGTAAGGTTTTGTCTATTATTACATGGTTTAATAGGAATTATTACTAATTTCGGCAATTAGTAAATTTGTAGTAATTCTTATTAAATCAACCTCTTGAAAAAAAAACCTATTTTTTTAAATAAAATCAGATCATTGTTTCGTAACTATTTTCTTTTTTAAAAATATATATTTGAAATATTACATTTTTATTTGAAATTTGATTGAAAGAAAAAAATCTGGTATTTAGAAAGGCGGCATGTTTTTTTTCAATATTTATTAATAAAGGACACTTATAAAACAGTTAATATTTCGATTTATGAATTTATACATAAATAATAATTAGTTGCGCTCAATTAGGAACCATTAGCTTGATTATGTTGACTGCTGGACTCACCTAGCTTCCTCCATAGAATTCTTGGATTTGGTGAGCCACTTGCAAGACATATAAACATAGCTTTGTGCCCTTCTACGGTCTCAACATCTAGGGGTTCTTTGATCCAAGATGGTGGAACTAAAAAATGTGGTAAGCATTCTATTTTCTTTCTGAATATTTAGAATAAAGATTCTTAAACATTTCAAAAATGTTACACTAGCTTCAAGATAATATTATTATTGAAAAATTGCGCTTCAGTTTATTTATACCATAACAGTAGAATAAAAGTTTTGAAGGCACGTTTTTCTTGTTCTTTATAGAAAGCATAAATTTAGAGCAAAATTCATAAATGATTTTTATGCTGATTTGAGTTCAATAAATAATGATAATTTAGGGAATCAGTGAATAAGGAGAAATAAAATCCAAATGGGCATGGATTTATTATTCCAAGTCTAAATTTTATACTTGTATTGTAAATATATTAAAGATGCAAAGTTATATATTGATTCCAAATTTACACGCCATTAGTTCATTCTTTAACTCCATATAAATGCATACATTAAAAATTGATTTTAGAAACAAATCTTAAAATCAATTTTTCTAATAGAGAACATTTAAAAATCCTGGAAGTCTTATTAGATTATTTTTAATATTGACTTATTAATACATCACTCACCCAATAAATTTGATTATGTTTGTCTTTTGAAATTTTAGCATGTTCAAATTTAGCTCAAATAATTAAATACACAAAGCATTTTTAAGATTTAAATGAAATATTAACTATATCTAATTCCTTTATGGCATTAAATAAACTAAAATTACAACAAATACTATGCGTCTTCTTCTTTTAGACGGTTAGATACAAAGAATTAAAAGCTCTAAAATTTATTTTTCTTCTATTATATTTGCTTTTCTATC
>JAPMOR010043488.1:0-12059 GCA_026543865.1 Argiope aurantia
CGAAAATATATCGTTGAAAGATTCGATAGGCTGAGATAAAACAAGGATCGAAGTATAATTCAATCGCCAACAATGCCAAATGGTCAAAATGAAAAATCAAGATGACTAAGAATAACTGTTTAGCACTATTGTTTATCAAGCTAGTCATCTTGATTGGCGATTTAAGATTTTTGGCATTCTTGGCGATGTGAAGAGGCATCCTAAACCAGATTCTTACGAAAATCTGATTACAGACATTATTGGAGTGTTATAACGGAGTTCTTGCTTGCTTCAATGTATTTATTTAGATTGATCTACCTGAATTCTAATTTCATCTTTACGAAATGTGATATTAGTATTGAAAAAGATGTTAAGAAATGAAATAAAGTCAAAAACACACAGAATGTATCCATATAAGATAAAAACAGTTCCGCTTTTTATTTCTCTTTTATTCATAGACATCTGTACTTCTAATCACAAAGTTTCATTAAATGAGGTAAGTAATTATAAGAGAGTAAAAAGAGGTATAAAATTGCATTTTTATCTGTCACCTATATTGCAAAAATGTCAGATAGTAAAATGTTTCTCTTATATTGCATAAGCAAAGTTTCACATTTCTATTTACAAAATTGGCAGAAATATGGTTACATTTAAATTTTGAGGGACTAATTAAAAATTTGGATGAAAATATTTGTAGAGTAATGCCCATTTATTCAGTTTCGCAAAACTGCCTTATATGAATATTTATCAAGTAATATATCATCCAATCATCACGACTTCAAAGAAATTTGCTAAACATGCATAATTATGTTCATTTTCATTTGTCGATAGTTGAAATGTCGGCTTTATAATGAAGTAATGAGAAAATGAATATTTATTATATCACAGAAAAAAAATTGTATAAAAAAATATTTTGGCTGAATTTTTGGCGAAAATTTGGCTTACTAAATGAATTTTATTTATCAGAAGCAAGAAACATTTTTGTGTGCTGCCAGTTTAAGCTGTATGTAACCGTATTGTCGCCTAGATATAAAAGAATACAAACATCGTTTTATGAATTCCCACCATTCTTCTAGAGGTCCTTTTATCGAGCAGTTATTGATTACAAATGTCATCCTTCCAGGCAAAGTAAGGAACTTGAGACGTTATACATGTTATGCAGAAATCGTCATTTTGTTTTGTTTTTCAAGTAGCTTTCATGCTAGCAAAGTTCTAAGATCGCTAATGGTTCAAATTTATAACTAGCATCCGTTGAGTAAATAATTACTCTATCGACGTCTGGAATGGACGTTCTACAACGGTTGAAATAAAATCCTCCTTTTTTTTTTCTTTTTTTTTTTGAGAAATACAATTTGGTCATTACTATAAAAATATAAACATATATAAATACAAGAATAATATTATGAATATTATTACATTATTCGATATAGAAACACAAATCTTCAAATCAACAAAACTTTTGAAGTTATTGGAGTCCATGACAGGTGTTTTCAGTTTGGTTTGAATAACATTAAGTCTGGACAAATTCCTTATTTATCTTTTTTACTATATTTTTACTATATCTTTACAAAGGAATTCCAAAAGCCTGTTTCAAAGACACAGGTAATCAACTGGATCGCAGATAGGCAAGTATTGCTAAAATAAAGCAACTTCGTATACATTAATTTGAACATTCTGAGACATCTGTGTGGAACAAGTTTCTAATTTACTCAATTCATAGATTATATGATTATTTTTTAAAAAATGAATGAAAGTTAATAAATGCTTTATTATTTTCTGTTTTTGTGCTATAGATGAAATTTTGCAATATGTATATTATTCCTGAAAATTACAACAGAGTCCTCTCTCAAGTCACTGATCAGATATTAATCATCTTTGACCTCAGATCAAGATTGATCAACTTTGAGGGGACATACAGTGTATATATTTTGTTTGGTCCATTATTAAATGATATCTTCGTCAAATAAACCGATTTTCTGCTGTACGGTTAATTAAAATGCATTCTAATTTATTTATGTGTAACTTTCCAAAAATTGCGATAACTTCCTAAAGATTCTATGTATGCACTCTTATGCTTAAACAAGAAGTATCTGTTTTTCTGTTCTGCTGTCTTTATCTGCACCTTCTGAACATGCAAGAATTAGGAGAGTGCAGGGAGAATTTCTTATTTGTCACGTTTCTTCTAATTTAGTAACGATTTCTTATTCCTTAATGGCAAACATTTAAAAAAGGCTTTCATTTTCCTTAGAGCAAAGTTTTGTCAAATATTGAAATGAGAACTTGAACGAAATAAGGTATCAATAGAATGATCTTTTTGCTACTTTGCATATTTTGAAACGGAACCTACTTTTTTTTAATGTGTATCTTCGGTGTCTGTAATTTCGGTTTCTAAAAATTTTTAATTATTCGAAATAATTTAAAACACAGAAAATTTGGGTTTCTTTATGGAGATGTTAAGCATCATGCAAATATAATTATGTAGATGCCCTCGTATATTAAAGCAGTTTCCATAGTTTTAAGAGGATATATTTCAATGTTAGAATTCATATTTTTCTTGAATTAATATTTTACTGATTACAAGCAATAAAAATTATAAACCCAATTCATTGATTATGAGCAATTCATTTCAAGGGACTGTACTGTTTGATATCGGAAAATAACAATACTTGTTGACTTTATATGGAAATTAGAAAAAATGGTAATATTTATAATCAGTTACTAATGTTATAATCAAATTATTTTTCTTCAAATATATATAGTCACATTTTATTATGTGAATGCATTGTGTGCATTTTTAAAGAGACATGGTTTTCAAGTGTTAATGACCACACACATAATTTTAAAATTTGCAGGTAATATTTACGACAATTTTTTTTGCATTCTCCTTCTATAATATAGTTTCCAAAGAATTAAGCAGTTTAGAGGCTCGGAAAAAAAGGAAAAGTAATATCTTTGATTTTTTTCGCCATTTCTTAGAATTAGTTCTGTTTAGAGAGTTTCTTTTTGCCTCATACTGCATCAAAGCATAGAAGATAATACTGACAATACCCTTTTTAACTTATTATTTTGAACATAATTATTAGAGCGGTTTTTTTTCTTCAGAAATGCATTATAATGAAAGAAATATATTTGAGGTTTGAATGTTTTTTTTCATTGTGTCATTTTTGAATTAAGTAGATTGAGCTAAATTATTTTTAAAACTTGGTAATTGGTTTTATTGTTTTGTGTAACATTTCGAATATTCTCGTTTCTTTTTTTTTTCATTTTTTTTATCAAAAAATTTATTTTATGATGCTTTTGAGACAAAAATAATTTGTATTTTTTTTCAATTCCTACTATTAGCTCACACTCTCTCTATATATATCTCGTACAAATTTTCAATCGTTAATAAAATATCTGTTATTCATCCACTCAAGTTCAAATAAATTTTTTAAAATTATAATGGTTGACACTTGATGTTAAACAGTTTTTTCAAATATAAATTAATTAATTAAATTTGTCCAGTAATTTCTATTTTGTCGCCAAATTCGGCGCCATGTTGCCAAAAGCTTGCCAAGTTTGTCACCAAGCTCTGATTCCTGACACGACCCCGATCATAAATAATATATGATATATATAAATAATATAAGAAAATAAGTAGGAACTGACTTAACTTTTTTTTATATATATTACTTGTTTCAAATTACAAATGTTTTTGAAATATCATCTCAAATGTATTGTTGCAAAACATTGCAGAGTTTCAAACTTTATTAATTTGCTTTAGTGGTCCTAGTTATTGGACAATTACTTAACACCTTCGGGATTTATCTTCCATTTTTGCTTCTTTAAAGTAATCTATATATACAAACTGACCTGGGAAACGTTGTTCTGCCATATAAATTATTTCTAGTGAATATTTTGGTCGTTATTTAAAAAATAGCGAATATATTGTAAGTTTGTGGGAACGGGATCAATCACAGAAAGAGGAACGGAGCGCTTTAAACGATGATCGCCGATAAAAAAAAAACAAAAAAAAAATTCATTTTCTCAACACAATGTATTTAATTGACGTAACGAACATTGTTTGATCTCTTAAAAGTTAAAAGTAAATTGAAAAAGTAATTTATTTTTTTATCCTGAAGTATAAAAATGAAATAAAGAATATCAATATTCATTTCGAAGAGCAATTGAATGTACGATATTTCTTGTCAGTCCGTCTTTAGCCAACACAAATAAGCTCGATGCCCGCGCGAGAGCATGCTACGTATAATTGTCAGTGTGAAAAACATGGTGTGCGCAAATCTAAGCCGCAAATAGACATCGTTTGGACTTGCGACTTTTTGATTTTCATTGTGAATGCCAATTTAATAAGAAATTGAACACGTTTGAATTCAATTGGCACGTCTGTGAGAATAATTGGCATTCGTGGCATTTGTTCGTTCATTTTTGACTCGGAATTTATCATTCAAAATGGTGGCTTCGATAACGTTTTTCATCAATTTTTTAATGACCAATCGCGTGCCATTGCACAGCCGTGGAGGGTTCAAATTCTGAAGTAAAATTACCGGAGATCAAATTTTCAGTCGTAGAAGACGTGGTGCTGGCAAATCCAGTGAGTTCAAAAACTCTGTTGGTTAATTTATAGCTTCGTTAGTAAAGTTAGCTAGTTTTCGTTCATCGCAAACTGTATCGATCGATTTGTATGTTACCCAGTCGTCTGGCAACGGCTGCTATATCTTGAAGTTTAAATCGTTGGCGTCCACATTTTTTGCTGCCAAACTTGCTCTTTCTGCCAGCCTGCATGATTTATGTATTGTGTGCTTACATCGGGAAACATACGGTCAATGAGAGCATTTTGCGAATCAACGACAGTACAGAAATGAGTGGGAAATTTTATGCATCCAGTATTTTCATAGACAGCAACTTTTCCAGCTCTAATATCTAACAATTGGTCCGAGAATGTTTCAGCAGATGGATCTTGTAGCATTTGGATGCGCATGTTTATTTTTAGATGGACTTTCTCAACATTACGCCAGAGTGGTGATGATTTCAAGCAAGCTTTGATCTCATCAGCGTACGTTGCATGTGGAATGACGGTATAGGGTCACCCTAATTACCTAGCGTTATGAAATATACTTTAAGACCTATTCTCATACCTACCAAATACACATAAAAAATTTCATAAAATTCGGTCGAACCGTTTCGGGGAAGTACGAACACAAACACCGTGGCACAAGATTTTTATATATTAGATTTCGAAAATTTTAAATGTTTCATGGCATGTTTTCATTCTTCAGCCAAATATTTAAATCACAGATTTATCGCTTTAATTTCATTTATTTCTTTACTGCTTTTTCAAATCATTTTTCAAAATAATGCAAGGAATCGGGAAATAATCCTTATTATTTTATATTTTGTCATTATTAAAAAAAATTATATATATATATAATGAGAAACTATTTTGAAATGAATTTTATGCCTTTTTGCAGGAAAGAAACTTATAGACCTATTTAAGCTATTTTAATCTTCGACGGTTCACTATTAAGCTTTTTTTTCAATTCTTTTGATGTAAACATTTCATCTCACAATAATAACGTTTTATTTAAACAAGAAAAACCAATTTTGGAATCTTTTTCACTCCTTCCCGCCTTTATCCTGTTCTATATCCAGTATCAAATATAGTGGTAAGTTTTGGACGGCCAAGCAAATAAATTAAATCAAGAAAATCACTACCGTGTATTTATTCTATAGTTTGATTTTCATGAGAATTTGATTGGAACTGGATTGATAAATTACATTGATGCGCATATTATCAAATAAACAGGCATCAATTAACGAAAAATGTTTTATTCCATTTATTTCACAATACGGTCTTTTGAATTTTAGATATATTTTAATTTTATATCGTCTCCAATTATTATGATAATGAAAGGCGATATTTATTAACCAAAGGAAATTTTTAGAAGCATTTTATAAATAAGAAACCAAATGCCTTTTCATTTACTATATTCATTGCTTTCATTTTCAGAACAACTTCCTTTTTATAGCACAGGCATACCATTTTGTTTCCTTATGCAGGGTGATCAAGAAATGACAGGAGGTGTTCGGAGCCCTGTAGCGTGTTATGTACTGGATGAGATATAGGAAAATTAGTCCAACATACACACACTAAAGTACGCGGGAAAAAAATTAGTACCAGAAAACGGCGATATGGTAAACTCTATTATGTAATTTGCTGATGTATGTGTGTGACTTTATGTATGTGATTTTCTGGCGCTGCGATCGAAAACTTTATTATGTAATTTGCCTATACAGGTATATTGTGACTTCGGGAATTTAAGATTCTGCAACAATTCTGCCGTCGATTGCGTTGTCACTACTGGAACATGCCTTATTTGTCAAGCTGTTTTATCAGCGGGATGAAAATGCCAGTGCGTAAATACCATTGAATGCCAGCGGTTAAAAGGGTTACGTAGAAAACCTATGACCATAACTAACTTACGAAGAATGGTTGAAAGATTTGAATCGGGAATGCAACAGGAATGCAATCAGGCCAAGGACATAAGGGCATCAAGCAGGAACAAGTTGAAAAAGTTGCAATCAGAGTTACGGATCAGGCAATAGCTAATAAGATGGTACCAGCAGTACACGTTCAATATTACGACGAAAAACTATCTCGTACTCGAAGGAGCAGAAAATATTACGTAAGATCTTATTATTTTTTCCTTATAAGATATCACACATTCACTGATAACACTGATCTGAATTGTGGCAATTTCTGGTTGTGGGGATACTTGAAAGGTGTTGTCTATCAAGGATATTTTCCTGACATTCCTGCTTTAAAAGATCAATTAAAGTTATATGTCAGACGAATAAATGCCGATATGCTCTGTTATATAGTTGAAAACCTCGCGTAATGCATATAATTATTGGAACATCAGGCTGGTGCTCACCTTGAGGAAAATTTGTAAATTTCTATAATAAAAGTTTTTTTTTGGAATTTAGTGTGTTATTTACTGTTTCTATAGGCAGTTATATATCCTTTTTTTACACAATTTGTGCTTGCAGTGCCAGGATTTCCCTTATCGGCGTTTTGTGGTACTATTTTCTTAACAAATCGAAACAGAATACTTTTATGTTGGTAGTGGCCAATTTTTGTTATATTTCATCTAGTACCTTGACACGCTACAGTGCTACAAACATCACCTCTGATATCTTTATCACCATGTATCAGTAAAAGTAGATTAAGAATTCAAAAGTTTGATAAATGCTGACAGAGATGTGATCTAAAGACTGATTTAGACTTTTTTTTATCATTTCTAAAGATGAAATATTTACAAACAGAGCTCTACGAATTTTTTCTATGCTCTTATTCTGTTTTTTTTTTCGCATAGAATATTTCAATCTTGTTTAAATAAAGATAACATTTTTTTATTGCAGAATTGTTATTATCAGCTACACAAATTATATATTTATTATATCATTTTAATGTCATAAAATGCGATATATATTATCGCATTTTAGCATCATTCACTAAGAATTCAGAATTTAAGGAATTCAAATTTTATTTGCTTGATTCGTAAGGTTTCGATCAAGTTTAACATTTACATTCATGCATATGTAAAGACTGACAGACAGTTAACCCCTTCACAGATGTGGTTTCAATTTCAATGTAAATCTGTATTTTTGATGCATTAGACGTATATTTAATTGAAATTAACCTAACTACGCTTTAGAGTTATTTAGTTCAATCGTTTTCGGGTAACTGTTCAGACAAGTTTCTTCTGGATGAATTTTGCTCAAAGTTTGACAGAAATGTACAAATTTAATAAGTCCACATATCAAATTTCATCCATTTAGCTCAAATGACTATCGAATGATTGTTTTCAGAGACAGAATGACAGACATCAAAGCCCCAAGAACATATTTTTGGACGATTGCGATAATCTCTCGTTGTAGACTTACCATATTCACGAAAGTAAAAATCGGAAATTTTTATTAAAATTAATTTGTCAGTAATTATTATTTCAACATATTTATTATTTTCTACATATAATAAGTCAATTGCTTCCAGCAGTCCAGGTGGGTTACGGTCAATAACGGGTAAAACTTGTAAAAATCTTTCTCTTTACATATATATAGGTACCTTTAGGATTTTTTATTACTGGTTAGGTATTTTGTACCACACCTCACATATTTTACTACTGAAAAAAGATTAAGTAATCGGTCAATAAAATGCCTAAAATTTATCATGGTCAGTGCTGGTCATGTTTCTTTCTTTCAAGATATCTTTTTCCTGCTTAGTTTAAGACTAATGTTTTCATGGAAATCTTCACATTAATTCGTCTTCGTAGCCTTACAAGGCGAGTTTGTTGGAAGTCCCTTTTGCTGACTACTTCTGGACAAAAGCTATTAAAAAATGTTGTGCGCATCTCGGATTTGGTTTCTCTTTATTCTAAACTATGTGCACTGAAAAATGTGCAACTTATGAAAAACAAGTGTAAATGTCGTCATCAAAGCCAAAGTCAAGTTATAATTCGCCTCTGACTATTTCAGTGATACATTCTAATTTCGGAAAACCACAGAAAAAATTATCGAAACAGAATTATGGCTTTGGATTTCAATATATGTTTATATATATATATACTTCAAAAACAAATTTTAAAAATGGGAAGGGAAAAGAAAATAAACTGGAAATTTCTTTTAGCGTTGTCCTTTAATAAAAAGGAACACAAAGGAGAAGACTGATTGCAGGTTAAAGAAAAAATAGAAGAAAATTCCGCTGATTTTTGTTCTCTATTGTTTAGCGTATGCTCATCCATTCTGTTTCGGGCATTAATAGCAGGACTTCCACGTTTTAATTAATGAATGCTCTTGAAGAAGTTATTTTATTTTTGGTCAAATAAGAGTAAAGTTTAGGAAATATTTGCTGCCACCGTTTTTTCGTTATTTTTAACGTAATTATTAGAGGCTAGTTTCTCCTTTCAGAAATTTATTATATTGTGAGAAATGTAATTACATTTCGAATGAAAGAAAATATTTTTTCATCCATTTGTGTTTCTTACTTTGCTATAAAGAGAATTATTACGAATTTGAGAGAAAAAAAAATTAGAATTTTGTGCTTTTATACAATATTTTGGACATTCTCAATTTTTTTCCCCAACGAATTGATATTATACTTCTTCCCAGAATAAAGACATTTGTTCTTTGTTAACTTTCAAATTTCTTCCTTAGTAATATTTACTAATAATAAAGATAAATCCAAGTGTGAGTATTTCGGTTATCTGCAGGACAGATAATTAAACGTAGAACTATCAAATTTGACACAAATACACTTTTCAGGATGAGACTGTAAATCTAGGAGCTAATTAAAAAAATTTAATAAATCAAAAATTAATCTAAAATTTGGTGTTTTTTCATGATTTAATAAAAATATTATAGATCAAACGTGATTTTAAAATTTGCTTAACATATAATTGTGTTTTCATTTAATCCATTTTCTTGTATATAATTCTGAATTAACTTGCAAAAACTTCTTAATACGTAGTTTATAACAATATTTCTTGCCGGAAATTTTAAGCTAACATTTTTGTTGATGATGATGATCCAGATAAATGTCTCGACTTATTTGTCCATGCCAATTTGATATTTATGGAAGTCACGCCTTGAAATATGAAAAATGTTGAAAATTTGTTACTTCAAATTAAAGAAATTGTAAATATTGGTGTAAAATCGCATCCATTCTTAAATTTTGCCTCTTTTTTTTAAAGATATACCGCAGTATGAATATGTGCATATAAAGTGAGAATAGGAAAATGCAAAGACAAAGGAACAAAACTGTAAAAAAAATAAGAAATAGCAATTTTTAAAATTTTTTAATCGAGTATTCATTTCCGATTCATCTTAAATATCCCGGTGGCTGACAGAGCTGAGCTAAATGAGAGAACAGAGCTGTGCAAGGCTTGTAAAAGAGTATGAATTATGGGTTTCTGAAAATTGGAAGTTTAAAAATAATTTGCTTTGAAATTTGTAAGAAGTAGTTACAAAAATTATTTCATTAAAACTTTTAACTTCCATTATTACCATTATACCAATAGGTCGCTGAAGAAGTCTAGTATTAGATATAATTGTATTTCTAGTTTCTTTTATGTTTTGAGCTGGATGTATGAAATTTGGCATATGGACTTTATACTTAATTTGTATATTTCTATTAGATTTTAAGCAATTCTATTCTGAGGAAATCTGTCAGCTAAGTTGTTCGAATACAAATTAACACTATTATCTGCAAAAGAAATAGAGGTAGATGGATAAACTTTGATTTTTATATTGAACATCTATAATGTTGATTATCAAATGTTGAGTCAAATACAACAAGGTTTTATCCATCTATCAGTTAAATTTGGTGTGAAATTTTGTGATCATAAGTGTGGTTTTGTGTGAAATTTTCAATCGGTTAGGAAAAATGCGTCTAAAAGGCAAATTGGACTATCGGATATTTTTAAAGGCATGGCCACGGATTATTCGCCAAAACCTCTTGCCAAGGATCTCATGATAGATTCAACAAAAATGCCTTATTCACTCTAAAGGTCACTATAGTATGCTAGGTCAATATAGTATTTTGTCACTATAGTATGCTAGTGCCAGCAAGGCATTCGCCGGGATAAATGCTTTATTAAAGAGTGTGCAAGAAAGTTTTGAGTTGTCCATTTCTGCAGATTTAGATCTGCATCAATGATTTTTGCCCATTTTTTTTCTAACTTCTATTAAATATGAACCTGAAGTATTTTAGCAGTATTTAGAGGCAGAGGTATATTCATACCTCATCATAAATGGAATGCCTGATTTTATGCAAGGAATATTTAAAGTATTCGGTTGATGGTAAAGAACTATCAGAAAATGTGAAGACTTTTTATTCAGATTTTTAATATTTGATTTAACATAAACTGTAATGAGTTTTTGAAACGTTTGCGAAACAAATATTTGCACTTTTGTATGTTAATTAAAAATTTGGACAGTAATGCAAATGAGCAAAATAGCAGTGCTTTTTTAATTTAATAAACGGAATGAAAAGTAAAAAGAATAGGGCATGTATTGTGAACTATTCATGTTTAAGAGAAATTCTATTGCAAGTAAAAACATCTCAAAATTATTTATATTCAGTCGATCATAAACCAGCAGAAAATGATTCGAATTCGAAAAATCTCTGCATTATAATAATTAGTTTATTTTAAAAATTCGATATCTGTTACTTCTATTTGATAGCTATAGCGCAAAATAGAAAAAATTTCCATTTTTTTTTTTCGAAAAATGAAAACTAAACGTTTATTTTTCTTAGATTTATTTTTAGTTTTATGGATGATTAACAACTAGAGAAAAAAATTGTCGGGAATGGGTGGAATTTGTGTATTTAAGTTAATTTTTTCCAATTAATTTTTAGGTGGCATTTGTAAAGATGATCGTCTAATTTTTCGTTTCATGTTTTGAATGATCAAAGATTTATTCTTTAATGCATCTCCTCTTTTAAAATTTTTTTTGGACTAACAGGGTGTAAATCCTTAGGCTAATTTTACAGTTTATTCTTAGTTTAGCAAATATTAAAATCAAAAGTTTTTTTAAAGATTCGGAAATTGGATACAGTGAGTAAAACAAACTGATGTCAAAAGATATTTGATGGCTATTTATTAACTTCCTCAGATCCACTGAATAAAAGAAATTTTTCTAAAGGATATTTTCTGAAAAGCTCTGTACTTTCGAACTGCTGAACGTTTTTTTTCTCGCTTTACTGATAATAGAATAATTTACCATCATTATGAAATAATAAATTTATTTCCTTCAAATACCGAAGAGATTTACAGATGTATATATAATTTTATTTCGCTATTCCTAAATTATTTGAAATCATTTAAATTAGAAACGGTGCTTGAATTATATTTGAACAGAAGTTGTCACAATTGTTCTGTCTGTTTTTATCTATTAAGTCTATGCTCTTTGTCTATTATTCAAAGAGCATTCATTATCTCAGATTTTTTTCCTAAATACCACGAATTTAAAATAGATTTATTCAATAAGCCTTTGGCAGTTTTTCTTTTATTACATACCTA
>JAPMOR010043494.1:6393-29849 GCA_026543865.1 Argiope aurantia
ATATATATATATATAAACTGAGATTTTAGATTTGAAATGAAAATATTAGTTTTTATTAATAAAAATACATTTTAATATTTTTATTTGCTGAAAAAAATTATAAATCATAGGATCTTATGATGATGTTTTAGAAGTCTATATATTAATCAGAATTTGATCATTATAAAATCAAGCACATCTAAATAAAGTATAAATGCCAAAAGCTGTGAACTTTAGTATAGAAATATAGCCAATAAAAAAATCATGTTAGAATTTAAAATTATCAACTTTATTAGATGTCTTTTCTGACATGACTGGTTTGCAGGATATTGGTTGTACTTAATTTCAATTATGTCCCAAATTTGATTCTGCAAGTCAAATGATGTGGCCTGTAGAGAGTCAACACACATAGATTCATCTTTATTATTATTATAATAAAGATTATTTTTAAAAAAAATGGATCTAAAGGGATAAATCTTGTGCTTTCTCCTTTACGGACAGAAAAATAATTTTAATGTGTAAATATATAATATATTAAATGAAATAGAAATGTTTAGTTTAGATGAAATGATACTTAGTTATATATTATAAAGAGCCAATAAAAAAAGATAAAAGAAATGTACTTTTTTGATTATTTGAGATGTTTTTTTTTTAAATTTAAAATCTAAAAAATACTTTATTTCAAGATTTATATCAGTATATGTTTTGCTACCTAAAGTATACAAGGAAGATTGGATAAAAATCATTCCTCCACTTCAAATTATGTTAACCATTTCAAGAGCATTATGCAAAAAAAGCAAATATTAAAAATTATATTGCTTTATGAAAAAGATTCTTTACTTTTAATATTTGTTTATTTCTTTATAATACAATTAAATTTATATGTGCTGTACTTATCTAAATGGTATGACATGAAAAAAGCAAGGTGAAGTATTAAGAGAATACTTCTGCACACATTCTTAGAGATGTGACTTAATTTTAGAAAATTTATTCTCATAAACACATCTATTGATAATTGTCTTGTAAAAATGTTTATATTAATAACATAAAATTTTAATAAAATCACTAAGAAAGAGAATACATATATATATGCTAATTACTTCATAATTTCTTTCAACACTCAGGATGAGAAACCCCACTCAATAATATAGAACATTATTATTAATAACAATTTTTGTGTATGGCAAAATTAGTGGTAGTGATTAGAATAATCTTATTTGCATTGTATACGATTTTTTATGATGATTTTTAGAAGTAGGCAAGTATACATTTATCATACAAGTTTGTGAAATGTGAACAAATTATTCATTTTTAAGCCATCACATATATTATTCCTCAAATCAACAGTCTCAGCCACAGTAAATATGTTAATGGTCCAGTAGCCATAACAGTATATAATAAAATTGTAAATAATACATTTTTACTATAATTTTTAAAACTGATAATTAAACTCTTTAACAGATCAAGTTCAGTAGAAACTGCGTGGTATCAAAAATATACAGGGGAAAAAAATGTTAAGGCTGAGAGTTGTATATGGAACAAGTTTTAAGATTTAAAATACTTGGAATTTTAGTTTTATTCATTTCTTGAAATATTTTCCATAGATATAGAATGTATATTTCTCGCACAGATTTGAAAATTGAAATACAAAATTATTTCCCACTTTTGAAGTAATTATAGATAAGAGCAATTATTTTTTCTTGACATGAAATAAGTTCACTGTCAGATACAGAATTACTGATATTCACCTTGTATCATTTTGAAATTAATACTATTGACAACTTATTCCTGAAATAGGAATGTGGGTAATTGAAGATTGCTCCTTCAAAGGAGGAAGCATTGATATCAGTTTGTCTTTCTTCTTTTATATAAACTTTTTAAAATCGGTCAATATATACATTTTTTTTTTTTTTTGTCTTCTGTATAAACCTTGTTTAAAAGGAGTTTGATATCTTTGCTATAAAGATTGAGAGGAATGTATGAAAGAGCTAATCACTTTACAATGCAATTAGAACAAGATTTTGTATAAATATTTAAAATAAATTATTGAATCCATGATTCAAGAATCCTTTTAATTAAATAAATGTAATTAAATAAAACCTATAATTTGATGTCACCTAATTGATCCTGATAATTTGATATCATCTAATTGATACTGATAATGTGATGGCAGCTAATTACATATTTCATTGTTTTTTATTATGTACAAGTTAAAATTTTTGAATGTTGATTCCAAAGAGATATTTCACCCTATAAGCACTGCAAGCCGGCTATCACCCTGTTCGATAGGCGCCAGCTTCAGGCGCTTTGAGGTGGTTAAATGAGTTTAAAGTAGCACTCGTCGAGAAATACCTTTCTCCCCTTAAACTCATTTAACCGCCCCAAAGTGCCCTGTCAAATGGGGCGATATAGGGCTGTCAGGGCTCATAGGGTTAAAACAGATTTTATGTAAAACTGGTATGCAAAATATCAGATGTGCTTATACATTGTAAATAAAGTACTGGGCCCAAAATTTTGAAAACTCTGTTTCCGTAATGGAAAAATTCTGTGATACTAACATTATGTTAATTAACTTAATTAATTAATTTTTCAATCTATATAAACCTGTTTTTTTGAGTAATTTTCATCGCCACCAAACATAACATAAAAAGTCATAAACATCACGAAAACTCAGATTTTTATTTTCATAGTCCCGTATATGAGAGTAATGAAAAACCGTATGTGCATTTTTGGAGATAATTTCTTCAAAGGATTGAAACCAGAATTCGAAATATAACAGGTAAAAGAAAGGATTACAATTTTAGTAGTAAAATAACCTATCAAATTTAAATTGTTGCGACTTAACTTACTGCATTTATATGTATTAGTTTCCTGATGGTTCTAAATATGATACGTGTCTATATTTTAGAGGCTAAATAACATTTTATCCATCTAGCTTTTTATGTTTTGAAATTATCATGCTCACCTGTACCTTCCAGTGAAATCAATTTCATTTCCAGTCAATTCTAGATTTTAATGTAATACTTTTTATTATTTCAGTCATTTTATTTGTTTTCAAGCATTTAGTGACTATACTAAATACATTTATTTTCGTACATATTCATTGCTATTTATTTTAATTAGGAGAAATTTTCCAAAATAATAACTAATCAAGTTTAATACATTGTCATGCACTCAGTTTTTGAATTAGAAGTATGAATATTCTTTCAATTTTCTAAGCTTTGCCTGTGACAATTCTTTAGATTACTCATGCTGGTTACATTTTCTTTCATTTTCGTAGCTCCATTTTTATAAAGTTGGTGGGAAAATGGCCTAAAGAGCTGTATTTTTTATTACTTTATTGCTTAATGAACAAAATTTTTCACCGCCTTCCGGTTTACTGACTGAAACTTTTTAATACCAAAGATAAGAAAATTAAGAAAATTTGCAAATTTTAACTTCATAACCTGTCAAATGAAAAGTGAAATTTTTTTCTGAAGGAACAAATGATTGCATGAAAGTCAAAATAAAGTATTAATATAAAGTCTTATCAGTAGTTTTCAAGCATTACGATTTCTTCAAACGTCATATCAATGTAGATATTTTATTGTATTTCGAGGAATTTTATCGATCTTCAATTTAATATTCATACTAATCAAAATATTTTTTAAAGTCGTAATGTTTAAAAATCGCCGCTAAACTTAATGTTAACAGAAATTTTCTCCCTGAAACTTTTTTGTATACTTTCTAATAATGATGTTATCATCCCACCTCCTACCACAAAAATGGACCTTAATAAAGGTCACGTATACATCACGAGTATTCAAATATTTATTTTCCGAGCCCCATTAATGAGAGCATTGTGCTTCTTAATATAGCTATGCAAACTGCGTATGTATTTTAGGAAAGGTTTCTTCTACCGATTGGACCCCGAATCCCAAATATAATAGAAAAACGGGATTCCAATTTTTCGAGATCTGCCCGAGTTTGAAAATATGTTTTTAGAACCTGATAACTAAATTACAATTCGAGCTACATGTACGAAATTTGGGGCATGGATTTTATACTAAATTTGAAGATTTCATTAAAATTTTGAACGAAATTCATTCTTAGGAAGTCTGTAGGGGTTCTCGAGTACTGATGAACACGATAAGTAAAAAAGCGTTAAGAGTTAGATAACAGGGTTTTATATAAAGCACCTAAAATATAATTCTTTGTACATCGCAAACATAAAGAAAATTCTACGAAATCATATTTTAAACACTAACAATAAAAAAATAACGAAGTTTAAAAACAAACGAAAAATAAAATTATTATTTATTTTTAAAAATTCTTTCCAATTTTTTTTTCTTTTTTGTATTTTCTTATTAACGAAATAAAGAGTAAGTGTTACAATCTTTAAAAATTTGATTCGAGATTTTGACGAATCTCTCCGTTTGAAACCTCAATGAGTACAAAAGAAAAAAAAAATGGTATAAAGTTTTTCTCTTTGTTTGTCTGGCCTGGAACGCCATAACTCAATAGCGCTTACAGCTCGACATATGAAATTTGGTTCAGAGTATTTACACCAAATTTGTTTTCTACCAAATTTTGATCGAAATCCATTCAAATATAGTCTATCTGTCCAGCTGTGTGAATATAAATTAACATGATAAAATGAATATAGCTGGATGGATAAAATTTGGTACGTAGATTTATCATGCTATATATAGATATCTATCACATTCAGAACCAAATTCAATCAAGGGGTTGACCGTCTGTTGTTCCGTATATTAGAAATAGAAAATTCACAAGCATGTAAACTCTATTTGCTCTATGAATTTTTGACTACATTTGTAGTTTTGTATCAAATTTTGTTTTCAATGGATTGGGGAAAAAATTCGTCTAAAACACAAATTTGATTTTCGGTTTATATTAACCGCATGCTATGGAGTAATCCTAAAAAAAACCGTTGAAAATCACACGGTAAATTCAGTAAAAACACTGAATTTACGCCAAAGATTTATATTTCATAACCGTTCTTTGCGAATGTTATAATAAAGATAGAAGGCTTTATCCAAGTTCCGCAATTTTATGTGGGAATAGGGACAGGGATAACTCCCTTATTATAGCATAACGACGAAATTTGGTGAAGATCACTCCAGCTGGCTTATTTAATTTCAAAATAAGATTGATTTCAATAGAATGTTTTTTATTAGACAGTGCCCTGTCTATATAGTCTACTGGTATTCTTAAGTCCAATACTAAGATTATTTTGCAATCTTTCCGTACTTTCACCTTTATTTTTAAATTACTTTTGACCCGATAAATATTAAAGGACATTGCATTGTTTCCTCAGTAAATGAAAACTACCCTCCTCAAAGTCACAAATTTAAATGTCCAAATTTTTGGGTAATTCCGAAATGCAATTTTGTATTTCTGAAGCAAAAACTTGGTTTGTAAAAGTCATTGGAAAAATAGAATATCTTGAAATATTTATTTGGAGAATTTTAAGTAAATATCTTGCAGGTTACACTTTCATATTAGAGTTGCATAATCCACGATTTTTTGAATAACAAATAATTTTGTTATTGTTATTTTTAAATATTTGATCCAAATATCTGTTATTTCAATCATATTATTAATTTAAATTATTAATTAGTATTTAAAATAAAATTTATAAATTGTAATTAATACTTAATTTACTAATTTAAGTAACGTGTGATTGAATTAATTTATCTATTTAAGCTTACTTCTTAAATTTGTTATTTTCAAAACTATTTTATTTCTTTATTGGAGTAAATCATTTTCTGAAGAATTTGAATTAAATATATATGTCATTTCTTTAAAATGTTTACTTTAGTTCTCTATTCTACCAGTAGATGGCGCCAGTAGTAAACAGAATTTTTGCAATCAGTAGCAATTAAAAATGATCTACTCAACTGAACTCGGCACCAGCTCCGATCTCATCACCAAACGCAGACATAATTCAGTCTCCCCTCAATAACATCTACTCAGCTTCCTGGATGCCATACCAATGCAAGAGTAAAATTTTAATTTTTCTATTCATATTAAAAGGCCTATTTAAAGCTCTTTATTTCCTAATCGAGACTCGCAAAAATCTGTAAGAAGTTGCAAAAAGTGTGTTTATGAAAATTTAACGTCCTTGTGACTCTACAAGATGTACTCTAATAATTTTTATTTATCTTATCTATACCAAAAGACATCTTTTCCACACTATTACAAATTAAAAATCAAACTGATTTCTTAAAAAAAAACTTTAAAATATAGCAAAAATTTCAATTTTATGACACTTGAACACTCTTGCGGCACTTTTAGACGTACTCGAATATTGCTCATATTTATAATTTATCTACACCAAAAGGCAACTTTTCCGCGCTATTCCAAATTAAAAATCAAAAGTTCATTTTTCGTTCCACCCAACTGTACAGTAGCAAGTACGTACTTGTCGAGAACAAGATCTTGGGTATAAGCTGAAAGAACAGACAATATAAATCTGACTTCTGCTGATGTGCGACTTAATGAAATTTATGATTGGCTGAGTTTAAATCCGCCTTTATTTAAGCGTTAATTAAGTCATTGGCTTAAAATGTCATTCAACTAATTAGTTCCTTCATAAAGTAAAATTTCACTTAGAAGTATTAGAATCAAATTTCAATCGCAATAAAAATTTCACGATATAAAATTAGCTCGGGAGGGATAAACCACTGACGGATTCTGAAAAATTGAGGTAATAAAGTCCTGAAATTTTTAAAAAATATATTAATTGGAATTTGGAAACGAGTTTTAATCTAATGATCAGTCGGATTCAAGTTTAGCTAATTCTTTGGAATCCAAGTGAAATTAAAATTAATGCATTTATTCTGCTTTTAGCACTTGATTTGTTTAATATGTGGTCCATAGTGGATTGCTTAAAACTACCCGAAAAGATCCAAAATTGATTATATCTCACAATACGAATTTTGGAATGAAATTTAAAAACATAAAAAATACTGGATCAAATGATCTAAAAGCCGGATTTTCGGAATGGAAAAATTCCGAAATTCTAATTAACTCTGAATGAATTTTTCTATCTAAATAAACTTGTAGCGGATTGGCAGCAACAAAATTGAAGAATCGTTTGAATTTTTATTTTAAGACATTTGTATTGTTAAATGTGTAGTTTATGCTTAAACATCAACTTAACTGTGATTAATATAGAACGTTTTACTTCTCCAGCTTCGATTGTATTTTCTTGCGTACCATGTTTTTCGACAATTGATTTAGAAATGGTTTGTTATAGTTAAGACAATGGGAAACGCAATTAAAACATTTTCTAAAACAAGTTAATTGCTCATAATGAATTGGACATTTTTTAAGAAGCTAATGCATACATTGAATACGGAGATCATAAAAACCGAAACTACATAAAGGTTTCTTCAGTATTTTCCATCGATATCAATTTTCAGTAGATGCGATAGCAACAAATTTACAAGGAGTTTTTGCAATTATAATCTTTTGATAACAATTTGAGAACTGTACACACATTACATTTAACACTTGAGTAACTGGGATTTCCGAGATTTACAGAGTTTTATTACCTAGAATAAGATTATACTTAGCAGTATTTTGTTAAAGAAGTATCTGGAAATTGGATAATTTCAAAACTTGATACTCTTGCTGGTTAGAGATATTCATGATCGAATAAAAAAAATGATCCAAGAAATAGTCTTTACAAAATATTTTAGTTCAGATTAGTAGAGGTATTGCATTCGTTCGACATACTTATTCTTAAACTAAAAATGTTTTGTACATAAGTCTTCAAAACCTCTAAATATTTTTAAAATATAAATAAATTTACACGCGAAATTTGGTTCACAAGCTAATTTCACATTTGGAGGCAGTTAAAATATATAGTCAACAACGTTAAAATCTTTAGTTCGAACTTTGTTTCCGTAATGACTTTACTTAGCCGGCAAAGAATAGAGATCTTACGATTAATATAAATGAACAAATGACAAATTTGATTGAACAAAACAACTTTATTACACACAGTTGAAGGCATTTACAGTGTCTTCTATACACTAGAATTATATTAGAAAAATTACAAGTATAAAGGATAATTAGAAATTGCATACAACCAATTGTAACACATAACAGATTACATTCCCTTACATTTATAGATATATGCGCAAGAAAATATTTGGGAACAAAAATACACGAATAATGCAAAATTTATACAAATACATGAAATACACAAAACTAAGCATGTAAAAAGATGTACAAAAGTTACTCATGCATAAATTTAAATGGCGCCATTTACAACACTTTAACACGCACATGAAACATATGCCATAAGAATAATACAAAGGCTAAGTGCGAGTTTTTCGATATATATTACTTTTAGAGACGATTAGGGCATTTCCTAATTGAATACATTATTTGATTCGTTTTTTTTTCTTTAGATATGCATATACAATTCAATTACAATCACACTTTGACTATGTGAAAAGCTAATAAGTTTGAAATTTGAAGTAATCTAAAAAAATAGATTGAAATTTAAACGATCACAATTCTACCTAAAGGACGAATATACTAAAGTAGTCGATAACCAACCTCTAAAATATTAACCTGTTATTCTAAGAGTTTAAAGTAACCACGATATTCTGTGCTTTCCATGCATGAATGCAAAGAGAAATTGAAAAAGCTTTTTACGAAAACAGAAGACCAGATAAGCTCCAAATAGATATTAAGACAAAAGCATGGTATATAGAAGTTAGTGAACCGTTGCCGCAATCGGAGACTGACCAGAATTTGTCCGATTCTCGACCATTGGAGACCTACAACAAATTTTTGCAATCTAGTCAGCACAAGCGTATGCAGAGAAAAATGTGCGGAAAAATTTAGTCTTTAGCATTCCACTGATATTGTTACGAGGACATCGAGTCTCGTGCATGCTTTAGGATTAAATACAATTTATTCAAATATACAAAGACTTGCCGAGATCAACTAATATTGGTTGTTAATCAGTTTGCGTTGCTTTTTACGGAAAATTTTACTTGGTTAAGACAGAAAAGAATTACAAGTCATTTAAAATAGTATTTAGATGCCAAAGATTCAAGTTTAAAACTGGCTTATAAAATTGCTTATGAACAAATCTAATCCGATATACAAATCTGTATAAAGAATCTTAGAAATGGCATCTAATTCCCCGAGAGATTCTTATGGACGAGAGCAAATGGAGACCGAGAAAGCCAGTTTCTTCACCTGTAGTCTTATGAAAGTCAGAAGAATCAAAGATCGGGTTCTTTAAGTATTTAGAAGGATAATATAGAAGGATTTGCCAAACCTCAAATATACAATATTTATCTCCATTACGAAACTGAATAAAATTAGATTCCTAAGAGAGACCATTCGAGTCTACCCAATGAGACAATTTAATTCTGGAGACGGAACACTTCCATAAAACACGTGCGACTTGGATTTCAGGCAGTTTTTGGATCAAAATGGCATTTGAATTTTTTTATTTAGATGCTAAAATACGATCATTAAAAACCCAAAGAGGCACCTTGGCTGAATTTGTTAAGAGATTGCGCTAGAAATTTTCTTAAAACAGGAAGTAAAGCATTGTTTTGTCTGCTTGGGATTTATCAGTCTCGAGATAAATTTCTGAAGATCAGTCAAAATTAAATGGCTTGCCAGAAGGCAGTAAAAGTTTTCTGCGCAGTCTCTTTTCGCTCAGTCAAATTTAATTCCTAAATATTTAGGACAGAATATGTTCAAAGAATTGATCAATATATGCCCATAACCATGGCTCGTATTGCTGAAGTGAAACAAGCCATTGGCTTCTAGAATTTTCATTTGATATTTAAGTATAGCATATTTTTAAAATTGAAATATTAAATTAGAAACTCAAAAGCAAATACTGAAAGAATATACATTTTTTGAAAGATGCAATTCCCTCCCACTTTCCCACAACAAATGACAATATGTTATCCAACATCAAAAAATTGCGTTAGTACAGACAATTGGAAAGTAGCTGCCTTGGATATTGATAAACAAAAATTCACAGATGCAAGCAAACTGGAATACTTTCAATACTAACTTTTTATTTTAACCTTCGGCACTACCTAGTTAATCGGATGCACATTAAAATCCGCATCCTATCACATAGGTGAGGAGAGACGTTTTAGGACGTCAGAAAACCGAATTTTGACTGCCTATTACAGAGTTGTGGTTAGGCAGCATGCGAGTTGTCAGTTTGTGAATATATGTCAAATGCACGTTCTGTTTGCATATTACAAGTAAATCTTTGCGTTTTAATTTATATTCTACATATTTTAGGAATACTGGATGACATGGATTTAACATAAATCCTCAAGTACATATAAACATTCTGAAGCCATTTTAAATTACTGGTTACTTAACGATTCCATACTCAATCGGAGAAGCTTTGTCCAGACAGAATTAACCATCGAATAGGAAAGATGTGGAATAGATTTTCCCTTTTAGGGATTATTGCTGTCCAAGTCGCCAAGGATAAATTTAAGTGCTATGAATCTTATTTTATTTGTTTCGTGAATTGCATTGTTAATAAAAAAATTAAATTGCAATATAAATTAAAAAAAAAAAGGAAAGTTCTCGCAAAAGTTTACTATAATTTATCTAAATGACCTAGTAATATCCATTAGTGGTTCAGAAGTTCACAGTTTTAATAATAGAATTCTGATTCAGACGGTATGGATATACAAAAATGAATTAAACGAATAATCCTTTAACATTTCTCTCCGTTTTCATCCAAAAATAAGCAACTTCATATTCCATATTTTCAACACAAGGAAAGAGTCAGCAGCCGTTATTTCAAAGCACCATAATATAACGATTAAGTCATGGTTATTGGAGTCAAGATCACAATACAAACTTATGTAAACGACTCGACAAGACCAAACCCGTCTTGAAAAGGAAAATCCAATAGTCGTCCAATCCATTAACTATATTACTGAAAATGAGTAAACAGTTTCTATCCAAAATCCTTTAGTAAACTCTATTTCATCAGTCACAAAACAATGATTTACAAGTAGCAGGATGTAAGCAATCACCCGAGTGTCCACATAGATGAAAAAGATTCAATTGAGACATTATACCACCGACCAATCAGTCACTTTTACAAGATTATCAAGTTGGTCACCAATATAAGGCAGGCGAAATTAATAAAACCGGATGGTTTCCCATGGCTTACACGTATAATATTGAACCTAGCAGAGAGAAATGGCAGAAAATTCAGCAATTCAAGCGCCTTGTAGGACAACATCCGCGATTAGATTAGTCTGAAATGGTGCGGTCTGTAATCTCAAGAAATGGAAAATAGAATGACTAGCCTCTGCGGACTAAGACTGTTGACATTAAGTCTATATACTAAAAAGCCGCAAATTGGACAGAAAACTCCTTAAGATACCTTGGTCAAGAACAAACCTCACTTGGAGACTGGCATTTTGCAGTTTTACATTGACATGTATACATAGATGACTCCAGGACCCAACTTGTAGTTTGTGTTATGGATTGCATCCGAGAGCAGATATTTCCAATATCAAATTGGGTTTTCGACGCATAATTGGTAACTTTTAGATTTACAACGCATAAAAACAGTTTAATAGAAAAAGTATAACAGCACTGCTTCTGAAGCATTCCAACATAAAGGCAATACGGACAAAAGCATATATCGAATAGAGTGAACAAAATAGCTGACAAGCTTTTGAACAAACAACCAAGAAAGACTGACACAATTGAAGTACAGAACTATAGCTGCACAAAAAGAATCGTTGGAACCTAGTGATGGAAGTCTGACAAGTACAGGAGAACCATTTCATAGACCAAGAATCAAATTACGAACCACGATTGAGAATGGGAGTAATTTTCACACATTTGTCCATTTAGAGAGCCTTTTTGTATATTGCAGCCAACTGAAAATCAACTGCAGCTGTGTGAGAGTTCAAAACTGCATTTTGTTATTAAATATGTATTGACAGTCGTATCTATGACAACGTTAGAAACGAATATGGAGGCATTGTGTTAAGCATACAGCTGACAACCCACTTTTCAGAAAAGTCGTTATCCAAGATTCCCAATCGAGTAATGGGTCGAGTAATGCTTTTTGCTCTCATTTCAGTCAATGTTGAAATACATGAAATTCTATAATTCATGTTTTCCGATATGCAGTTTTCTTATAAGCCGAAGACAGTCCCAGTTTTTTCTCTAAAGAATGCACGCATCTAACTAGCAAAGATTGTTTATTTTTAAGCTTTGCAGTAAATAGGAGAATTTACTTTATCGGACTAAATAAGAAAAAAACCGATATACGAATTAATTCTTACTCTTAGAACAAAAAATTTTACTTCAAATGTTCGTTGCATTTTCGAAATAGTATATACGAGAATTTTCCCTCGACGAAAACTCAAAATTTGCTTTTGAAGACTTATGCTTAAAATTAAGGTGTAGGATTAAGAAGCCATTAGGAAAACAATGATTTCAAATTAATGGAACAAAGCTCAAAAATCAATGTCTTGGATATCGCAAGGAAAAATTAACCTATCATGCAGTCGCATATTTTATTTCTAATTGGGAATTTTGAACTAATACATTAGGTGGATGGTTATATTAACCGTTTGACGTCTAGTTTAATCTAAAAGAAACTAAATATATCTGAAAGTATTTTTATTTACTATCTTGCCTATAATCTACATCCACATTTTGCAAATTGCATTTTCTATTATACATTTAATTTTCAGAATTGTTTACGATTTTTATCTAGATTGCGCAAAATTAAAAAAGATTTTAGAATATTGTTTTTGCTTTAACTTAATTTTGAGTTTGGTAGGTCCAAAAAATGGATTACAGATGAGTAACGTTTCCTATCTATGAACATTTGCGAATAAAGGTCAGCTTAAGAGGGACGTGTCTAGCATCATGGCCAGATGACGATTACTAGGTCTCTTTTCCAAAATCTCTTCTACAAAATAAAAACAAGACTAATTTTGTCGATCCCAAGAAGATTAGCGTCTAAAACATTGAAGTTATCCTATATTACCATTTCGCACAATTCCTCAACGAGCTCACCAAAATGCCTCACTATCAGAAATTGCAGAAGGATTACAAAGATACGACAGCTTTATTTTCTGTGGCATTCTCTAGATTATCTTATGTCCTGAAAATAAACGATTCTTAAAATGAAGTAATATCAAAATCAGTTGCTAAATTTCCGATACCAGGAGATTGTGCAGCCAGGATATCTTACCGCTTTATCTTACCCTTTTGTGTCAATGCCATCTAAATCACAATGTGAATCATTGTTAGAATTGGAAATCATCGAGGCTTTATACAACACTCAACGGATAGCTGTAGTTGGCAATACAGCTAACCATTGAGTGTTGCACTAGCAGCAATGTCACTACATATGGCTGCGTAAAGGATGCAGCTTAAGTGAAGATGCAGAGAGAATTCGAGGCCATCCTCCGAAATTGAAGGACGTATCCATGACAGCATGGGCTATACAAGATACACTCGTGATCCACCAGTCTACTCAGATTTTTCACTCCATGAATAGGAAAAATATAACCGTGTCGTTGAACTGGACTACCCGAATGGCCGTCGTCATCGCCAACATGAGCGATGATTCCTTGCAGGGCCTCCTGAAGAATACAGTGCATCCACAAAGCTCTCAGCATCGGAAATCAATTATGAAAGTGTAAGTATTCCAGAAACAACCGCGTAGGATATCGCTTCTGAAATGACATTTGCTAAACTGATTGTTGGGAGATTGAATAGTTCGACAACAATTATAAACATTTCTAAAATACGGGCTAAAAATTTCTTTCAGGAGTAACCTGAAACAAACTTTTTTCAGATTCATTTCTGTTAATCGTTTTCAACAATTCATTAATATAGCTTTTCCAGTCATAACACTACTACGTAGATGACCTTTAAAAACTCTGCATTCCATATCAAGACATGGAAGAGATGGCAATATAAAATGAAGACGATACTTTTCTGCTTAATGTAACATTATTTTCTCTGCAAGACGCTTAATTCTCCATTCGTTCATAAATCCCTTAAACGAACCCATGAACCGACCTCGAACTCCTCTCTTCAATAACGGGTCTTCCTGTAGAAAGGTACAATGAAATCTCACAATATTAATACGTCTGAATTTAGAAAGCTCTTATCGGGGGGCAAAGGCGCACACACACTCGGGGGGGGGGGCAAACGCGCACACACGCTCGGGGGGGGGGCAAACGCGCCCACACACCCGGGGGGGGGGGCAAAGGCACACACACTCGGGGTGCAAAGGCACACACGCTCGGGGTGCAAAGGCGCACACACTCGGGAGGTAAAGACTTCTCAAATTAGAAATCGTTAATACCACAAAGTAATACGCTTAAGTTCAAAAGGAATCTCCTCCTCAAGAGACCTTTGATATTATGGCTAGTTCCCGGATGAATTGTGTTGAACAAATACAATTAAGCATTTTATAGAGAAAGGAGAATTGCGTTAAGCAATCAAGCATCGCTATTTCCTTTGTTAGCTATCCCTTGCCTTGACATGGAATATAGAATTTGTATAAGATAGTCTACATGGTAACGTTGCAATAGGAAATGTTATGCGAATGAGTTTGATTGTATTGACAACGAATAAAATTAACAGAAGTAAACACAATTCAGTTTTATTTCAGGTTGTCATGAAAAATGCAATTTCTAGCCCATATTTGAGAAATTGCTATTACAAAAGATGCCAAACTGTTCATGATTTTCCTACAATCACAATTAAAATTAGAATTTAGAAGAGATGCTTTGCGCGGTCACTTCTGGAGTACTTACATAAAGTACCTTTTCCAAGGCAGAGAAATTCGTGCCCAAATTCGTGGGTTTACTGTATTGCTGTAAGAAGCACTTCAGGGAATCATCGCGTATGTTGATTATTGGTGACGATGACAGCCACTCGGGTAGTTCACGGTTACAGGCTTCCCGCGCACGAAGTGAAGCAGACTGGTGGAGCACCAGTTCATCATCCATGACAGCCTGGCTTGTGTAAAAGTTCTTCAGTTTCGGAGGATGGCCTCAAATTCTCTCAGGATCTATATCAGATTTATCTGCATCCCTACAAAATTCGCTTTGATTGGCATTGCTGCTAAATATAGCTTTCCTTATATCAATATCTCCATACGATTTTCAACTCTATCGATGCATACTTTGGTTTTTGAGGATATTGACATAAAACGTGTAGTCAAAATATCTTGACCACAGATATTGATCTCCCGAAATCAGAAATTTAATAATAGTAAATGTTTTACCATATCCTAATTTTTCAAAAATATTACTTTCACGACATCAGATTATTCCGAGAATGTCACAGAAGTGAAAATTAATGTAATCTTTCATTCTTTGCAATCTTCAGTAATTCCTAAACCAAAAAAAAAAAAAAAACGGCACGGAGAGGAATCGCACAGAACTGAAATTAAACGTTAAATTTATCCTAGACCTTGCTGGGATCGGTAAAATGAGTCTCGTTTTCATGTTGCGTAAGGGATATTGAAAGACAGACCTAGTCATCTTTCATCCAGCCAGATGGCGACAAGTCCTCTTAAGCCAGACTTTTCCAGACCCTCTTATACCTTACTATCCATTACGTTTTCGATTCTTTAGCACTAGAATTTGACGATTGAAAGGAGAAAAAACATGGCACCAAGTTATTTCTACATATTGCGTTCTTAATACAAATTCCTCACTAGATTAAGATTCTTCGTCCTTAAATCAAAAGAAATTAAAGGGCTGGACTAATATTTTTAATTTAATAAATATTTTACTTAACTGAAGTAAAGAATGAATTTAAAAATTAGTAATTATTTCGGTATAATTTTCGAAGATCCTGAAGTATATTGGGAATCATTCGATTCTTTTTACTAACGGAACAATGCATTTTAGAGACTACTCTTGAATTTTCTGTTATAGAAATCTATTAAAAGAATCGATTGGGTTATAATAAACTCAGACTGTTCTAACTTGTACGTAACCAAGAAGCTATTTTTAAATTTTACTGATGGGCAATTTTAAAATGGATCATTTTGAATAGCGGAACTCGAGTGAAATGCTTTATATGAATGAAAAAACGGGGATAGGTCAACTTAGAGATTTAAATTTTTCAAGAACGGAGATCCAAAAAGTGTTCCCTTGGTAATTGCAAGCTTTGTAAGAAAATTTATATGAAACTGTAGAAGCTAATTTTAAAGTTAAACGCAGAGAGCGCTCTTCAGTTTTACTCCGAACATTGTTGTGTTCTTTACAGAGCGACATGCTGTCTGCTAATGCATTAGTATCTACAAGTATCATTTATGCGTTCAACTCGGCTATGTTAGTTGTATTCACAGTTCCCCTGAAATATTCATAGAATAAAGTATCTTCTATTTCTCAGCATACTAAACTTATGCTACTTATCCACTGTTCTATTTCTGCAATAGTATTCAATAGGAAATTCACCTAAAAGTGAACGGTTCAACATACCAAAACCTCTCGAAATCAGTCGCATCACTACCGATAAAGTAGACAATATAGGTTTCCCACACTGAGACTACAGAATGGCGACAATCCATAGGATACTGCATTATAACAGTGAAATAGTAACAAAATTCCAAATTAGAGATAAAAGTTCCAAATTGAACGTTGCCTCCATGACTTGGACAAAAGAACGAGACAAGCGTGAGAAGCACTAAATCTTCACACAACTGAATAACCGCAATGATTTTCCCAATACTGTAACGAAATTTTAAGGTGGGAATTATTTTAATATTCGAATTTCCAGGAAACCTTTAATGAAATAAAAAAGAACACACTGGATTTTAAAACTCAGACTCAATCCAAAATAAAGCACAAGGCAGCTACTATAATTAAACTAGATGGGTATACATTGTTAGGTTGCATCAGATTGCATGATTATTGAAAAAATGATAATGAGACCGCAGTCATTTTAAGCTTGAATATCCATGTTGCACTTCAATAACATTTAGAGTATTGTTAGAAACTCGATTCAAAGATAAAGTATGAATTCCATCTCTTAAGATTCTTTGAATTTTGGATATCCAATTTCTACAAAGATGGCAGTTTTGTAAATAAGACCCAGGATTAGACAAACTACCTTATTTTCCAGAACCGGAATGAAGATTTCAAGTTAATTTCAACTTTGCATTACGCTTATAAAACCAGCAGGAATGGTCTTTCCAAAACTTCCACATACTCTAATAAACTTGTGCCAGAAAAAGCCTTGCATAACATAATGCACAATAGTAACGAAAAAGGAACTTTTGGCTTGAGTCTGGCATTTACTGTATCGATCGTGTCATCCTTGGCGAGTTATTTGGCAATGAATCGTCGGCATGTGTTAATAGTCTCCAAAAATTGGATTAGTGCTTTAGACACTTTTCTCAACCGATTCAAATCAAAATCCTAAAACTGATTTGATATACTTAAATCATTGTTTTTGAATTATAGCAATTACATGTTTTTCTGAAAGTACAGACAGACAGTTATCCCTCTGTTGGATTTGGCTCAAAATTCCGCAGATGTGTACCTTAGAGATGTTAATTTTTTTTTTACCGAGTTTTATCTATCTAGCTCTTTTTTAAATGTGTTAACTCGAATAGAAAGGCAGACGGACTTGAAAAAATTTTGCTCGTTATTTCATAGGCTGCAAATTTGGCGTGAAGACTTTATACCAAATTTCAACTGTCTAGCTCAAAGAGTTTGTTGTCACAGACGGACATTTCCCAAAAATGGGTTCAAACTCAGGGAAGTATAAAACAAGGAGATTCGCCAAAGTGTCGCGTTCGAAATTTGACAATGACTATTCTCTTTATACTTCGTATACGAAAATTAAAGCAATAGATTTCGTTCAAGATTTTATGATCTTGAAATCTTGATAAAAATATGCTAAATCTTACAACTCCATTATTTCCTATTCAAGGAGTATAGATTATCAGCCTGTGCTATCAGAATACTTTTAAGACCTATTTAAACTAGGCAGTAAGCATTTCAATGGCTTGATTAATTTGGTCCATTTCAGAATGGCCAAGCAAATGTGGAAATCCAATCCATAAAATACTTCTACAGGTCAACTCAATAGAGAGCAACAGGAAAAACTCGGCAAGATGCATTTTTTTACAGTATCAACATAAGCAGAAAAGTTATGCAAAGGGGGAGGGCAAGAATTAATAAACGAACAAGAATTTGAAAGCACAAAATTAGATATATAAGAAGCATAATTGGAAATTAGATATATAAAAAGATTTCACAGAAGAATTTTGATTTCAATACATATAAAAGCATTTAATTTTCAATATTTAGAAAAACCCTCTCAGCGGATAAGAAGATTCAACGAATTCGCTGTGCTAAGCATACCAACTACTTATTCAATAATAAGGAGTTATTTTTTTATCTAAGTTAAAAGTAGTAAAAATATAACACTAATATACTGTAGTAACTTTTATAGCATTACTTTAAAAGTTCCCAGAAAGTTATCCCATATTTCAAATTGCACAATATATAAATATATTTTTAATATTCGCTTATGCAACATTAAAGACAAAGTATAAACGTTTAAACATAAGTTGAAAGCACATGAAATTAAATAATGAAATAGGGTAAAATTATGAAAAATTTCACCAACATTCATCTGTAAATTATCGTATTCATTTCATCAGATCTTTGAATACAAAATCAATGGCAAACGTTTGGCTTCCCAATATGAACTTTACAAGTCAGTTTATAGATTTAAGAATTAAAAAAAAATAATTACCCAAAGCAAGTGCTCTGTTCTTTGCAGTTCTATTTCCTCTGGCAATGAGTAATATTGTTTGGAAATAGTTATGAAGAAAGAAACGAAGAAAAAAATCATTTGAAGCTATCCAATACATTAATTATTGCACCAATAAGTAGGCAATTAATAGCACAGATCCAAAATATTGGAAAAGTTGAACTAAGTCTATTTTAGCCTGATAAAATATAGACTTTCAAAGTCTACTAGACACTATGTTAGCAGTTGAATGAACTCTTCCTGCCGATTTAAACATTTAAATGCAACATTTGCTATCTTTTTTTTTACATCAAGCAAATTGTTATACGATGTCTAATTACGTAATATAATTGAACGCTGCAATTTTAAGAAGAAATGTTGCCCTCAAAAATTAAAGGCTGCAGCCAAGAACTTCCGACTTGTACGAATTGATGCATAGGCACTGGGATGGTTAAAATTGCGGCACTCGTCTCGAACGAATGCTAGAATTTTAAAGCTTATGTGTTTTCATCTATAAAATTAACTTGGGGCATGTTTTTACTTTTCGACTTTAATTTTGAAAGCGTTTCATAATGCGTGTTTCCTCAATAACTTGATTTTTTTATTAGTTATGCTTCCTAATAATTCAATAACTTTGAGCACCTGCAAATATTTAAGAATGTGTTATTTCTAACAGATGATCCATGAAATAAGATGGAAAAATTTTATATCAGAGGGCCAAACTGCATTTGGGTATTTTACGCAAGTCATTAAAATACATAAAATTTTCTAAATTCTTTAGAAGAGCGCTTTTAGTGAAAATATTTTTAAAGGGGGAAAATTAAAATTGCTATCGAAGTAAATTTTATTTCAAAGACTTAAAATACCACAGAACATAAGCGCATGTCAATATCCTCCAAGAATAAGAGTAGCGCAAATTTGAATAGACGTTAAATAGATAGTGAAACGCATCTATAATTATAGAACTCGCTCAATTTTTGGAAGAATTCTATACGTTCTTTGGCAATGAAGATGTTAAGAGGGAACCGCTGTTAAATATTTAACAAATTAGAAATGGTTCTGGGCAAAATTTAAAATTCTATCGGATTATGAATTATTTCCATATAGAAATCTGATCAGAAACTGTATTACCGGATGACTTATCAAAAGTAGCCGAGCAGTGATAACCGACTTTACTGCACAAATAAGTATTCAATTGATATTTTTGGAATTTGTGGAACTCAATGAGCCTCATCCTAACAACTCGAGAAAGTGACTATTGAAAGCCTATGTTTACTACATGAAAAATAACGTGCATTGTCGTACTTCTGGTTTGCTTTTATAGCTAAGCATCAGAAAGATTGACATTATCGTTCGATATCTTTTTATGGGAAATTTCAATTTTTTTCCACCCCACTACCAAAACTGAAAGTATCAATGAAGCTTTTTTTGGGGGTAAAGGGAGGAATTGAATTTATAGTTAGGAATATTTTCCCACCCTCTCACCAGCCGGCTGGTAGTGAGCCCGTCCTAATTTTTAAGAAAAAAGGGTAGGGGTAGGGTGCTATCCTAGACCTTTTATCCCCCATTTAATGTTAAATATATTAAGCCTTTCTATTCAATACCTAACCCTCATGGTGCGCGCGCACTTTCCCGTCATTTTTACCCGAATCTTTCTAAAATAAGAAGCGCATCTTGATACTTCAGCGTTGGAACGAGGGAAAGAAATGAAATTTCTCCTTCACTTTCTGCAACTGAAACGGTGGTCCAAGTACCTGCTGAGAAGTTACCGAGTTTCGATTTCATGACGCAAGGCTCAGATCTGTGCCAAGATGCACCACTGCAAATGTATGCTGCCAAGTTATGGTTTCTTTCAAGAGCCAAACGGGGCCAAACCATGCCGATCATGTTTTGGAGTTGTAAATGTAATATTAGTGAAAGGTCAATACAGTATTCATTTTTGTATTCAATACATTAAAATGAATCTGGAATTCGCTGTACTTGAACTGTTAAGATCGAGAGTGTTGAAGATAAATTTTCGAATGTGGACGTTACCTTCACCCAATCGGCACGAATTGAGAACGCTTACGAAACCAGCGGAAGTGGCCTCCTCAAAATCTTCTCTCACTCTCTAATAAAGGGGATATCTCAGAGAAAGCCTTGCACGACATTGCTGTACAATATATACGAAATATTAACTTTGGCGTGAATTTAGTATTTACCGAATGTATCGCGTCATCTCTGGCAAGTGATTTGTCCATTCATGCCTGGCCTGAGGTGAATAGTATTCGCAAGAGACATTTGTGTTTTATACGCATTTTTCCAGACGATTGAAAAGAAAATGACACAGAATGACACTTGTAGTCTCAAAATCATCAACCAAATGATAAATTTAAATCGTCGCGTTTGAGTTATCGCACTTGCAAGCACAGATAGACGGTCAAGCCATTGTTCAGTTTGGCTCAACATTTGGAAGGTTTCTACTTCATAGAGGTTCAATCTCTACTGAATTTTACCCATCTAGTTCTCGTCATTTTTTAGTTTTCGTTTTAACGTGCTCGAACAGACTTCCTTTCAATGGATTTCTCTCAAACTTCGACAGAAATCTATATCCGTATAAGGACATACCTAATGTCAAACGCCTAGCTCAAAGACATTTTGAGTTGTGTCTCAGACGGATGGAAATTTCCCAAAAAGGTTTTCCGAATTCATACAAGTCTGAAACGGGGAGGGGAGTCCATCTCGAGTTCGAATTTTTAACTATTGTTATACTTTATACTACGTATGCGAGAGTAAAGATGGACTATTCAAATCGAGTCCTTCGGATAAAAAATGAAGTGAATCGACGGGGGTGGATGGGCACCGATTACTAAAAAGTGAATGAAACGGTTTTGGTTAATACAAAATAGATTCATTTTCACTTCAAGCTCTAAATCCAGGAAGTAGGCAATATGGATAGAACGAAGTGCAATTTATTAGAGATTTATAGATTCAGGTCGTGAATTAAATAAAATGGTGAAAAAATTCCTTCATTGAAGTATTTGCAATTTTATATAAATGAACCTTTCTTCCCGCACCTAATGTGACTGCTGAAGGATTTTGCAAGAGTGCATTGAGAATTGCGCTCCTGCGATTTTACATTCAGTTCTCTAAACGCAGTGTTACTGGTTATTTGAAAAGATTTCGATATCGAGAAAGATGAGCATTAGGCGCATAGTTAAAGGGTCGGAAAATTTGTATTTCCTGCTTAATTCCATGTCTTTACTTCTGTATTATGGTGGTAGACACCATATTAATTTTTGAATTCCAATTTCAGAATCGTCATTCAGTGACACTTTCTCAATTGAAAATTAATAACAAACGCTTAGCATTTCCTATTCTGAGGCAAAATTTTGTTAGGAGAAAAATGGAATCGAGAGGAAAAAATTATACAATTTACGAATTTTTACCTATACTTATTAATATTCGCTTTTAAGTTAATAAATTTCAGAGTATTTAATTCCAAAATGAATGTCGGCATTTATTCAGTTTAACCGTGTGTAAACTTGCATACACTTTTAACATGCATCATATTTGCATTCTCGGCTTCGAAATTAAAAATTATTGCTTGAAGAGTCATGACTCAAGTCTTAAAAGGCAAAAAGTCAGATGACTTGATGAAGTCAATTTTATTCTCAGTTTCATAAGTATTGAAAGGAATTTTTTCAATCGGACGAATTAAATATCGAATACTGTTCGGTGCTCAAAGTATTGAGTTTCTTGAATTGAGTTTAGTTATATTAACGTCCCGTTGTAAAGCAACACTAGGGCTTTTTGAGACGGACCTCGTAATTCTGATCCACGGTCAGATGACGAGGACGACACCTGAGCTGGCACCCCCCTCTCCCCAGTTTCTTGAATTGAATTTCTTTTATTCAACGGTATGTTGTGGGTACTTAAATTTGAAATCGTTTTAAATTATATTTATGTTTTTATATTACATAAATATAATTTAAAACGATTTCATGGTCTATCAAAACAGAAGACAAGATATCGTATTCTTCACAGACAATAGAATTTTATTGATGCGTCGAGGCTTGTATACTATTCGGAGCAGCCACTTATAGAAGGATTAGTTTCGAATTCTAACCTTAATGGAAGGAAAAAAATTTTTTTTTGGGGGGGGACGAAAACGAATGTAAATTTGTTGTATAGAATATTTAAGCATGTTTGAATTTCAGATAGAAAATGGAATACATTGAGAGTATTACTTCTAAAGATTTTTTATACTGATTAATATAGTTTCTTTTAAGCGAGTGTTATGAAGTGAGGTATCAAATCCAACTTTCCCACTGTTTCTCGCATCAAATGATTGGAATTTGAATAGCCATCCGGATGCGAAGGCCTGAGGACTTAATATAGAAGATTCAATTATAGAAATTCTTTGCACAGATTTCTCCAACATAAAGACCAAATGCCTCAGTGAAGCATGTTCCAGCAATTAGAAAATAGATTAAAGTTCGAATTTTTACCCATAATCGTAATTTTTTTTATATTTCTTTCAAATACATCGTAAGGATTGCTTCGATAAGAAATTGGCAGAGAAAAACCAAGTCAGAATTGTTACAATACAATTCCTCAGTGTCAAAGCATCAAATTGCTTATATGCTAACTACAGCCTTAATTTAGAAATCAATGCTCAAAAACTAGTCAATACTGTTCTTATT